>PVKA01012697.1:22729-57207 GCA_004027165.1 Ctenomys sociabilis | reverse complement strand
AATTATTGAATCTTTGATATAATTCAGCTATATAAAAACCTGTAAATATAATATCATGTATGCACCTTGTACAATACCAAAACGTTATGAAAACAGTTTGCAATGTATTATTTCATCGACTCTGTATGGTTATGGTGTTTTGAAACTGTCTGATTGACATTTGTATTTCAATAAAATAAAAATAAATGAAAAAAAAAAAGACTATTTTATAAGGAATCCCCCTAAGGATCGTACACCAAGAGTACAGGAAAACCATTTACACAACAAAGAACAAAGACTCCAGCTGAGGGCCCAGATTCCATGGTAAAGTCCCTCATGAGTCCTGCCAAAGTACTAGAGCCCAGGTCAGTCCCCTCCCCCCCCACAAGTCCAACTGAAGAGCAAGAACCTACAACAGTGTCTCATGCAGACCTGTTTCATGGATCTGCACTGGGAAGGCCCACAGGTCAGTGATGGAAACTAGAAAGTCTGTGCCAGCAGGCTGAGGGATCTCAACAGGAGTTAGGAAGTGACACTCAGGTAAGAACCAGAGCTCCCTCGAAAAATACCACAGCCATCCTCAGCAACATTGAAGTTCCAAGCAATGAGGAAAGCTGAGTTCCCATCAGGAAAGCCCACATGACAAGCATTTCCATGAAGCTGAGCAGTGCACCATCTTTCCCTCCAGAGCCAGGAAGTGATACTCAAGGTGAGGACCACAGCTCCTCCATAGTGAACCATAGCCACTCTCAGGGACATCGAGGTTCTGATCTCCTGTGATAAAACCAACCAAGTTCACCAGGAAAGACAGCATGACAAGGTCTCCAGCAGAACAGCCCAAGAGAACCAACAGCTTCCAACAGCTTCTCCAAGCAGCTTCCCTAACAGCCTCTCTAGTTCTGCCTTTCATGCTGCTGGCAACAATCCTCAGGTGGACCTCTCACAGCCAGCACCACACTGGTTCATTTCAGCTGGATGTGAGAAGTTGACCATCAATTAACAATCCATAGGTCCAGAGGTAATATCAGATATAGGGAGCTACTTATCCAGTGCTTTCATTAGCCTTGTTGATACCTTAGAGAGGAATGTACCACAAGTGAGGTAATCTATAACTGACCCCATATCTATGTTTGGCAGTAATACTGGGACTCTCAGAATTTGGTTGCCTACTGTTATAGTTTGTTTCTAAATGTCACCCCAAAGCCTCCTGCAGTCATGGGGTGGGCTTCCAGAGTGTGTGATTGATCCAGAGTTCAATGCTGGGATTATGGGTGTGAGTGCTACACCCAGCCTGGGGTGGGCAGCCTGCATACAATATAAGGGAGGGAGAGACGCTTGCTCTCTGCTGCTCTTCCCTTTTTTCTTTTTGCTTTTGCTGTTTCCCACACCACGAACTGCCATGTACCACTCTGTCTTAGAGCCAGCCAACTAGAGAGTGAAACCTCCATCAGCAGTGAGCTAAATAAACCTTTCCTTCCTTAATTCTTGGCATCAGGCATTTTGTCTCAGCAGTGAGAGACAAGTAACCAAGACACCCACCAGCAACCATAATGCTCACTAACTCATGGACTCCATTTTAACTCTCAGCACCAGTTTTCAATTTGGTACAAACTAAATTGCATCTGGCCAACTTTCCCAACATGTGTAAGATCAAGCTTTCTCTATTTTGGGATATTTTTGTTTATTCTAATGGTCATAAGTGGGAAGGGACCTTGTAAATATGTACCTAAACTACTTCTCCAGAAAATTTATCTAGTATATATTTTTGACTTCAGTTGTTTTCCAGTATTCTTGTAAATTCTATTTTAAATGTGATTTTAGGCCAGCTAAGATAATCACTTGAGCACTGGTGGTTTTTTTTTTTTTTTTCTTTGTATAATTTCTTTAATCCTGTGTTTTTATGGGAAAGCCAACATCATTTTCAATGTATCTGTAGATTCTTGGGAATTTTCTGTGAATTTCTTAGACCTTCTGGCACTGTATTCAAGTTCCAGCCCCTAAACATACTGGATGTCGCATTTGACCTCCTGAAGCTATCCTCTCTCCCCTACTCTGTAACTCCACTCTTCTGCAACTCCCCTCCTAAAAAACTTCCCATGAATTTTTGGACAATGGCCAACTTTTCTCAAGGCTTAGGGTGATGGAGGAAGACCTAGGTTACATAGTCTACTTCCCAAACCCAGTCCATTCTGGTAGGAATGGGTAGTTTCCTCTTAGAATTCCCCTTCCCAGCTTAATTTCCTTTACTGTACTAAGTGTAATAATGAGAAAATATTGATACTGATCTGATAAACATGCATAAGATTTACTATGTGCCAGCTGCAGTGACCCCTCAAAGTTACGGCCAGCCTTGCATGCAAGCAACTTGGGTTGCAGCTGGGATGTTTGGTTTAACTTACACCGAAGTCTTAAATTATGACCCAAATGCTGGCTGCTTATGTGTTTGTGAAAAAAGACTCATGAAGCCAGAAGAGTATATATTAGTGTAAGTAAGCATCAATCTGAGCCCAGATGCATGTGTTTATGGATGTGATTTTGATCAGTGCTTCATATAAGCACTATAGTTACTGCTATCAAAAAGGTCCCAACAAGGTTAGGAAAGAAGCTAAGAAAGGAAGATGGAAAGGTTAAAAAAACAATCACAATGGAAAAGAACAGTGTTAAAGATAAGTCAGCAATAAGGGCCAACCAATATCTCAGTGGACTGAAGCACCTGCTTAGGCAGGCTCAGGGACCAGGGCTCAATCCCAGGTGAGCTGTGCTGGCCCTGCGTGTGAGGCACCCTGAGAGGCGATTGAGACTGGGCATGGTGGCATGTGCCAGTAATCCCATTGCTTGGGAGGCTGAAAACAAAAGCATCATTACAAGTCTGATCTGTGTAGTGAGACCCTATAGACTCTGTACTAGGTACATAAAAAAGAAAAAGAAAAAAAAGAGACAGCAATAGACAACCTTAGATCACTTTTCAGTTCTGAAAAGGTTGAGACCTAGTGAGCCGGAAGCAGTTCCTAGTGAGCTACAGACTCTCAAGGAAAGAATTCAGTTGTAAATCAAGGGTCCACTGCACTTCTAAAACACTTTATACATATTAATCATTTAATCTTATACATGTTAATCATTTAATCTTTACCATGGTCCAATCAGAAGCTACAATGATTAGTCACATTTTACAGGTTTAAAAAAAAGATAATGTTCAATTTTTTTCTGTTTTAAAAAAGACCATTTGAAGTCCCAGTATGGAGACTGGGCGTGGTGGTGTGCACCTGTAATCCCAGCTCTTGAGAGGCTATAAATATGTGGATCACTCTGAGTCTGATCTAGTAGTGAGACCCTGAACATCCTGTAGACCCTTCCCTTAAATACAACAAAAAAGGAAGAAAGAAAATAGAGAATAGTAGGGAAAAGAGAATTCTTGGGTCTGGGGAGATAGATCAGTAGAATAAGCACTTGCCTGGCAAGTGCAAAGACCTGAGTTTAATCCCCGGCTCTGCCAAAATAAATAAAAAAATTCTGAAGAACTAGCAGTGGCTTTGAAATTTTTTATATTTATTCTCAGTCCCTGCCAGGAGGGGACTGAACAATACAGAGATTCACTTGCCCAACCACATAGGAATATCAGTTTTTCTGAAAGACAAGCATAGTTATAACATTTTAGATAATGGCAAGGTGTCAGCTGTGGGCAGCCTGCTAGCAATTAGTATAATCTAAAAAATTTACTCCGTAACTTATGAAAATGTTGCTGTTACCCAGGTATTTTACATTGTCATGGCTGCCCCTGCTTGTTGAGATCACAAATTTAAATTAACATAATATCTGTCCTAGGTTCACCTTGCCCTGTCTGCATCGTTGGCCTGGATTGGAATGCAGAATTCACCCTCCTCCTGGAGTTGCAGGGGTCTCCAGTAACTAGCACCGTGGGAAAGGACACCTGCTCTAGGGTTGTCATTTCTGCTGCTGAGTCAGTTTAGATGGTGGACCATCCTGAAACGTGGATCTAGACCTGGAGACCCTCTCGCACCCACCCACCCACCCACCTACACATGGAAGTTCATTTGAGGAAATGTTACTGAGCACTTGGAGAGATGCAGGAGTTTATGTCAAAACAGTAACCAGTCAGCTCTGAAGATGAACAGCCTCTTAAAAGTCCTTTTAGTTCTCCTGTCATGGGGAATTTGACTGTCACTGCCCTTTTCCTTTCCTTTTTCCTGTGTCAGTCTTCTCCTCTTAGGAGTCTACAATAATTTCTTTTGTTCTCAATAAGCTTTTGAACACCCTCTTAATCCAAACTTCACTACCAGGGTTCTCAGTTTCAGAAATCATGTGTATGTCTAAATTGACTAGGAGAGTTTTTTTTTTTTTTTTTAATTTCTTTTATTTATTTATTTATTTTCTATATTTTACAGAAGGGTTCATGGGGTGTTCAGGATCTCACTACTAGATCAGCCTCCTGGTGATCCATCTGCCTATTTATGGCCTCCCAAGAGCTGGGATTAAAGCCATATGCCCCCACACGTAGTCTCAATTATTGGCTCAGTGCGCCCTGGGGGCGGGGCCAGCACAGCAGGCCAGGATCAAGCTCTAGGCCCCTATGCCTCCTTGCAGTCACTTTAATCAATTGAGCTCTTTGGCCGGTCCCACTTTATTTAGTTATTTATTTATTTTTCAAGTATTTTTGAAAGTAAGAATACTCCTTTCCAAAGACGAACTTGAGACTACTTTTTGAGATATTAAAACCATCTATATGACTTTCCTTCTATTACATTAAAGTAGATTTTTTTTGTTAAAATTAGGTAGCAAATTTATCAGTAGGACAATATAACTTTATTGCATTTCAGTACCAGAGCTGAGATGAGGAAAACTAGGTTGATATGTATGTTTTTTGAGCCAAATAACTAATAGAAAATTATACATATTACACAATTTTTTAAAGAGAATGTTATAAATTCACTTTTAATTTAATTTAACAAATTTGAACTTACTGGTAAAGGAGATCACTACCGTAAATGCTAATCTAATATTAACTCATGCCCTTATAAAAGATGAGGACAAGGGCCAGCCAAATAGTTCAACAGATTAAAGTGTCTGCAAGCAGGGGCCAGGGTTCGATCCCTGGGCCTGTCATGTCAGCCCCACCCCTGCGCATGCTTAGACAGCAATTGAGACTGGGTGCCTGTCATCCCAGCTCTTGGGAGGCTGTAAACAGGAGGATCACTACGAGTCTGATCTGGTAGTGAGACCCTGAACATCCTGTAGGCCCTTCCCTAAAATACAAAAAAAAAAAAAAAAAAAAAAAAAAAAAAAAAAAAAAAAAAAAAAAAAAAAAAAGAGGAAGAGAAAACACACAAGAGAGGAAAAGCAACATGTGGATGTAGGAAGAAGACGTGTCTCTCAGCCAAAGAGAGATGCTGTGGAAGAAGCCAACTCTCCTTAAATCTTAGTCTCAGACTTTCAGCCTCCGGAACTATGAGGACTGTGTCCTGTTGTTTAAACCGCTCTTTCAGTGGTACTTGACATAGCTGCCCTCAGAAACGAACACAGTATGTATTACAATAAAATACAACTGGATACAACTGGAGGAATATCCATCAAGACTCTTACTGTGGCTCTTTTGAAGAGATAGCTATTTATGAGCCTTTAAATTCCTGCATTTTATATTTTTGTTTGGAAAGTTCACTAAGCACAATGTCTTTCTAAATAAAAATGAGAAAATATAAAAGTTAGGTAGGATAAAAGGAAAAAGAGGCTAAGTACATAGAATTGGACTCATGTGTGGGGTGGTCATAAATTTGTGTCTAAGGGGTCAATAATGCAACTTAAATCACCACATCTTGCTGAGCACACAGTTCATGTGTTCAGTCCTGGACACTAGTTAAAAGATACATAGCTGGTGTTGGAAGTGGTAGCAGACAAAAATTCCCTTTGTGTGTTCACAGGAATATTCCAAACATTCCTATAATTCAGTCTCGGACTGGCTCCATTATGGCTATTTTGACACGAGCTCTCCACATCTCCAGAAGCGCAAGCAAAGGCAGTCACATAAAGCTGGGAACAAATTCTGCCCTCCAAGCTGTTGCCTATCTCCCCTGGCCTGCTTCACTCATGCCTATTTTTCCGAGAGGGCATTTACATTTATGATTCTAATTTAAAGAGGCAAAGCGTGGGTAGAGGGGTGCCGAGGACCTCTTCCCTCCCTGACCTCTGCTGTGCGCAAGGGCCAAGACTTGATGCTCACAGCCAGCTGTGGAGAATCCCAGTATCTACTCAGTAGCTGGATTTGGTGGCAAGAATTTAGAGTAGGAGGCTTTTTTTTTTCCAGAGGGTAAAGAAAAGAATTGGACATTTATAAAAATGTGTATCAAACAGATGTTACACATGAGCCATGTTGAATGTTTTTCATTAATTATTTCATTAGTTGGAATGATAATTCTTTCAGGAAGATTCTACTGTAGTCTCCATTTTGTAAAAGAAGGTGGGGGCTGCATCTAAAACAGGTTAAGGAAGTTGGTTAAATCTCTCAGTTGACAGAGGTTGAGCCAGAAATTTGGCCCAGGCAGACTGACTCCGGGGGTCAATGTCTCAGCCATAGCACCTGGTATATAGGAAGGGTTCTCACAAAGCTCTACTAAATCTTCTTGGTGGATAAATGACTTTGGGCAAAGCCTCTCCCACTTCTTGGCCTAATTACCTCATTACAAGAAGCAGAAGCTTCATCTGGGAACACTCTGAGGACCTCTAAGCTTAGACAAACCAGACTCAGACCCATAAAATGATGTTGGCTGAGCTTTGGGGCCCTCCTTGTTTCCGTCGCCCTTCCTACCCATACCCTTAGCTCCTCTGTATTCATTGCAGCACCACCCCTCTTGGTGGTGACAGCTGATGCAAACAGATTGACAACTACATTTTCCAAACCAGTCACATCTGGAAGTCCATCCATGGGAACATAGAATCCATAGCCTCTGTTCAAGAGCTACTCTCCAGTGCTACTTTTTATCCAAGGCTGCACCCCACAAAAAAGATGCATCCCATGACATGTGTCATAGCTTTACTTTTTCTAAAAGTCTCTTTCTAAATAGTGGTCAGCCTTCCTTGGAGATAGGGTTTATAATTATTTTTCTTCAAGGTCTCCCCACTTCAGTATCTATCAGAGAAGGATAATAGAATTAAGGCAGCTGGGAGTGAAATGCCCTGGTATTACCTTAACCATGGGGAGTTGGTACACATACATTGCATTTCTCTAAAAGCCAGAGACGTTGAATATTTTTTCATTTGTTTATGGCCTATTTGTACTTCTTCTGAGAACTGCCTATGCACTTTAGTTGCCCATTTTTTTGATTAGGTTTTTTATTTGGGGAGGTGTCTAACTTTTTGAGTTCTTTATATATTGCGAATGCCAGTCCTCTGCCCAACGAATAGCTGGCAAAAGTTTTTTCCATTCTGTAGGTTGTCTCTCTACTCTGTTGATTGTTTCCTTTGTTGTGTAGAAGCTTTTCAATTTGATATGATCCTATTTGTTGGTTCTCAGCATTATTTCTTATGCCACTGGGGTTCTGTTTAGAACGTCTTTCCTTTGTCTATGTCTTCGCAAGTCTTACCTACTTTGCTATTTTTCCCCTATGCTGCCCAACGAGGGGTCCCTACAGCATTGTTTTTGATTCCCATGGTAACATAAAGGGAAACTTTCATAATGTCCTACAAATGAAGGAGGATGTCCTCAAATTCCTTACAGCAGGAACTTGCTTAGGTGGAAACACACAAGATTTTCCAGATGGAGCCGTGTATTTACAAAAGGAAAAGCGATGGAATCAACATCAGAAATCTGAAGGGGACCTGGGAGAAGCTTCTCCTGGCAGCTCAGGCCATCACTGCCATTGAAAACCCCACTGATGTCAGCATTACATCCTTTTGGAGCATTGGGACCTTCGCTAACCAGATCTAAGCAATCTTGTGAGAGCTACATCTCCTGGTGGTTACTGACCCCAAGACTGACCACTAGCCCCTCCCGGAGGCATCTTATGTCAATTTGCTGACTTCTCTATGTGACACAGATTCTCCTCTGTGCTATGGGGCCGAGACTCTCCCCTGCAACGAGGGAGCTGGGTCAGTTAGTCTGGTGTGGTGGACGCTGGCTCAGGAAGTGCTGCACGTGCACGGCACCACCTCCCATGAGCACCCACGGGAGGCCATGTTTGATATTTACTTCCATGGGACTCCTGAAGATATTCAAAAGCAAGAGAAGCCTGCTGCTGAAGAGGATGTGACCAAAGAGAAACTTCGGGGTGAATGGACTGCACCAGCTTCTTGGTCACTGGTACTCAGTGTGAGGTTGCAAACTGGTCTGACACATGCAGGTACTCTCTGTGCCCACAGAGTAGTTCCCTATGAAAGACTGTGGTGCTCAAATGGCCACAGAAGACAGTTCTGCAGCCCCACTGCGCAGGCCACTGAGTGGGTAGGGATCACCACGTGGGTCCTGTGCAGACACTTAAAGCAAAAATGGAAACAAGGTTGACAGAAAATAAAACACCAGTTTCTTTAAAATAATAAGTTTTACCTTCTAGTTGATTAAGTGTTCCTGCTCTCAAATTTAGATGGTTGATCTATCTTGATTTTAGTTGAGTACAATGGATGGAGAACCTTGTAGAGCTTTCAGAAAGAGCAGACAGCCCACACCACCGCTTCAGTATGTGGTGAGAGATATGCATCTAGACAATCTTTTGCATATGGATATCCAATTTTTCCAAAATCATTTATTAAAAAGGTTATCCTTCCTCTAATGTATGTTTTTAGCCCCTTCCTTACCCTTTTTGATTCGGAAATTTTGATAAAATAAAAACTTTATTTTTGAGAGAGTAACAGAGAGGGAGAGAGAGAGAGAGACAGAGACAGAGACAGAGACAGAGAGACAGAGATCAGAAGTTAGATGAGAGCCCATACAATTTGGTTCAATGACTGACCTCTCTTTACATAACCACAAGGCGGAATGCCTGTCACATGCAGTGGCTGTGATTCTCCACAGAATCAGGAACACACTAATGAGTAATAAACCCAGAATCGCCAAGTTCAGAGCTTTGGTAACAAATAGCCCTGTCTGACTGACTATAATATTTCTGAAGAACTTCACTATCCATGATAGAGAGACTCTGAGACATGAAACATCAGAATGAAGCACAGAGAAGAGAGTTGAGCTGTCAAGAGAGTGTTTGTGGTGCTGTGGAAATCAATTCTCTTAGAAGAAAGAAACAAGTGCAGCGGCTGTGGAAGAGCTGCGCAGGCTGTCCACCTGACTGGAGGGAAGGACAGGGCGAGACATGCCAGTACCTGAACTCTCTACCCCCTGCTGGAATTCTCATCCATGTAAGGCTAAAGCCTGTGCAAAGTCCTTCCTTTGTACTGCTCATGGTTCATGGTGGTGCTGACAGCAGTTAAGAAAAGCGGTGATGGAGAAGTGACACTGACTAAAAAGTGAAGTTAGAGGGCTGGCAAGATAGCTCAGCAGACTAAATGCCTGCTTGAACAAGCCAGGGACCATGGTTAGATTCCCGACCCCACATGACATGTTGGTTCTGCCCTGGGGCACCCTGAGCTAGCCATTGAGAACTGGTGTGGTGGCCCACGTCCATAATCCCAGCTCTGGGGAGGCTGAAAATAGGAGGATCAATATGAGTCCAAGCTGCGTAGTGAGACCCTGTACCAAATACATGAAAAAAAAGCTTGATGTATGAAAGGAGTAATTTACTCAGCAGGAGTCAGAAAGTGCAAATGCAAGGGGCCAGGGAGATGGCTCAGTGGAATAAGCGCTTCCCTGCCAAGCGCAAGGGCTTGAGTTCAAATCCTCAGTTCAACAACAAAAAAAAATTCTATCCCTGGTGCCACAAAAACAAACAAACAAACAAACAAACAAACGAACAAACAAAAAAAGAGTGCAAATGCACTTTCATTATAAAAAGGTTTTTTATTTTTCTATGAAAGAAACTACACTCATTTTAGCCAGGTGTGGTGGTGCACTCCTGTAATCTCAGCCCATGGGAGGCTAAGGCAAGAGGATTGGCACAAGTTCAAGGCCAACCTGAATTATAAACTGACACCTTGTCTCAAAAAAAACCAAAAAATAAGAACACTTTTTTTGAGAGAGAGAAAGTGTGAGTCTTGGGATTGAATGAAGTGCGACTTTTGCTTTCAGGAGCTGGGACACTGCAATTGCAGGGTAAAGTGGGCCCAGGTAGAACTGATGGTCAGGTTTAGAAATCCATCTGAGTGGAGAAACATGAGGCTAGGAAGACATGCTGGAGAGGGGCTGACAGTGCACGTGTCTCTGGGCAAGCTGAGAGCTCCCTCCCTGGGTGTGCCCACGCCTGAGCACAGCATCACCTCTCGGTGAGCATTACCTTCTCCCAGGCCAGGTCCTCTGCATCTCCAGAATGTCATATTTTGGTGAAAAGGGAATCTAGGCCACTATCATGCTTTTGCTAATGAATTAAAAGAGCAGAGCTAATACAGATAGTACAACTGGGGCTACGGGCCTACTTCCCTCCACTCACCTGAACTTGGACAATGCCTCAGGACCCGCAGCCTCCATCCCCATTGTTCTAAAGCCTACTACTAGGAGGTAGAGATAAGGTGCATTTTTGCCAAATCTTCTGACATAACCTATAGTAACCTCTCTTCACTTGGAATTCATCGAGGGTTCATGCATGTGGATGCATAATTAATTACAGTGAATTATGGGAGAGGACAGTGTGTGGTAGGTGTGGCTGTCATGATTCAGTGCCCCGTCAATCATGTAGTCAGTCATGTTCTGGAAGACCTGGTGGGAGGTCCCTTGATTGAGGCAACATTTTAAATTCTTAACCCCACTGCCTTTGGCGCTCACGTCATTTTCCTTTCTGTTGGCCCAAGCCTGCTCACTTCAAGCACACTGGTGCCTAAGTTAAACTTTGTTGTTATTGTATTTTTCCTTACTGTTGATTCATGCCATGTGTAGGTCTTTGTTCATGGTGCATAAGAACCTAGAAATCTGGGGCCCCATCACCCAGGTAACAAGACTGCTAACATAGCAAATATTGGCTTTTCTGGGCTCTATAGTGGGAAATTGCAAAGGAGGAAATCTGGAATGGACTAATGTATGAGTTTTATGTTGTTGCTCTAAAAACTTACCACCAACTTAGTGGCTTAAAAATACAAATTTATTTTCTTACAATTCAGAAGTCTGAAATGGGTCTCACTTTCCTGATGTTGCCTCTGGAAATCTAGGCACCAGCGGGTCTGCTTGCCTTGAGAAGGCCTGAGAAGAGAATCCATTTTCTGGCCTCTTTCAGCTTCGACAAGCTCTTATCTTTTGGACTCTTTCCCATATTCAAAGGTAGAAGTTCAGCATATAAAACATTGTATGTCTCTCTCCTCCTCATCCAAAGGGCCTGTATGATTAAACTGGATTCATCTGGGTCATCTGCTATTTAGCAACATACAACATAACATATTCATTTCATACATGGTTCTATCAAGAGTGTACCTCATACTATTCATAAAAGCAGACTGTACACAAGCATTTCTTTCCCATTCCGTGTTTGGTGACATCATCTTGGCAGTCTGAAATCTACCAAGTGAAAAATTCTTACCCCATGGAAATCAGCAAGCGCTAAGAGCAGGGCTTTCCCCTCCTGGTAGTTTTTTGTTAAACATTTGGCACCACAGCACGGACTACATTGCAATTATCTAAGACGGTACCAAGACACAGCAGGTGCTCCATAAATATTTGCTGAAGAAACAATAACTTGAATAACTAAGCAAACTATCCTCTCATAACATTGCTGTTAGGATTTAGGGGGAAAGCCAGTACAATGAAAAAGAATTTTTGAGGTGAAGAAAAGGAACACAGGATCTAAGGAAAAAAGATTCAATATGAAGTCAAAGGGCATTTTCTAAGAATGGAATAGAGAGTTTTATTTTGATCGCGGGGCTCTGCTCTTGAGTAATCTTGGCCATTGTGAGAATGCATGTTGTATTATACGAAGAAATCTTTACCATCTTGAATGATGCATGGAATTCCGCAAGAGGAACTTTCACAGGTCTAATGTAAAATCTTGCTCTTGGATTGAGAATGAAATCAACAAAAACTGCATGTAAGTAAAGGATGACGCAGGGCTGGGGGAGGCGTGGCTGAGGCATGAACTCTGGAAAGTGCATCATGCAGACTGCCAGAGGATAACTGAAGTATCACATGTAGATCCAGGTGTCATGTGAGTCATGAGAGAAGGAATAATGAGTGCTTTCACTGGAAAAAGAAAGATTCCAAGAAAAGGGAGGTGAACACCAAGCCTGAGTATCCTATAAGCAATGCCACCACCTTGCCCAGTTCTCGAGGCACCACTTATGCTGGGGAGTGTGGAGAGCGATGCTCAGAGAAGGGCACAGGCAGTCTGTGTGAGCAAGGGATCCCTCACTTGTCCAGATAGCGGAAGGCCCTGAGTGTACTATTTCAGCTCAGTGTCAGCAAGAACTGCATAACCCCTGAAGAGAGTTTCCCTCGTCTTGAATGGGTTCAAAGCTGATGCTGGTGGGTCACACGTCTTGTGGGCAGAGCAGGGAATTCTAGTCACAAAAAAGCAGAAGGAAGCTTCTATCAGGGGACTTAATATGCTTCCAACTCTTATGTTCACTGATCCTAGAAATGAGAGCTAACATAGAGTCTCTCCTTGTACTAGGCATTGTGTCAGGTGCTTTATAAACCTAACTTCCTTTGATCTAACCAGTCCTATGGAGTGTCTACTATTGCCGGGTGTGGTGGTGCATGCCTGTAATCCCAGCATTTAGGAGGCTGAGGTAGGAGGACTTCTGCGAGTTTAAGACCTGCCTGGGCTACATAGTGAGATACTGTTTCAAAACAAGCAAACAAACAAACAAACAGAAAAACCAAAGTGGCTATCGTCAACATTATGAAGAAATGAAGACTCAGAGATTAATTCTTTGTTCATAGTCATCCTGGTTATTAAGAGGGTTAGTCAAGATTTTGAACTGAGAGTTTATGACTCCTTGATTCTTCCTGGAGTACTTCAGATAGGAGGAAAGCCGATCCCCTTCTATCCCAGGACTATGGATCAGTAGTGTGGCTCGTGGTGGCCCTGTCTTAGAAGCAAGACATCATACCATGTCAGGGCTCCCAACCTGGAGGATAGAGATCCCCTTTTCCAGACTTAGACTGCATAATTTGCAGAATCTTACTTTGCTCTTTCCTTTGTGCTGTCATCTTAAACTCAAATGCCTGAGGAATGGAAATAGTCACAAGAACACCGTCCCTGACTGAATCCTTCTCTTCATATTAAAGGGTATGAGTCAGGAGTGTGTTTATCTTGCCCCACCCCACCCCCAATACTCAAATCTTGATGGCGACATTATGAGTTCACTATCAGCCTCTGGATTGCTTCCACAGAGCCAGTGACATACTGGTGCCACTTCCTGAGCGGAAACAAGTCACTGACGTCCTGAGAAGCACACACTTGGACTCACCCTCAGTTACACAAATGAAAGCGCACAGCCTACTTGGGTGTTCATCATGTGTCACCACCACACACGCAGCCCCACCCCTCCACCACCGGAATAGCTTCTCTGGCCTGCCTCTGGTGCGTGGCAAGGTGGCTGCTGACTGGGAAGAGCCAGCGCCTTCCCCGGTTACCCAACGAGCTGCACTAAAACTGCCATTTCCTGATTGCCAGTAATGTCATTCTTCAGTGTGAGAATCTGCAGTGGGCTGACGCCGTGTCTTGGGCAATGGCTTCTGAACTTCTCTGGAGCCACCCTTGTTGACAGTGGCTCATTCTCACACCTAGGATTGCAATCTACGTATTACCAGAGGAAAACACCTGTCCTCACAGTGGGCACAGCATAATGACAGGCAGGGATTTGCGCCTCCTTCTGTTTTATGCAGTCAGGGGCTCGTTTATTTTTGGCCTTGCCATTTTTCTGTGCAAATTATCTCCCTGCAGCCAGCCACTCTAATCCCCTATGTTTATGCTCCATCCCACTGTCACCATTCATGCTAGGTCAGTACATTTATCACAGAATCAAAGTAATTGGCAATGAAGATGAGAAATAAACCACACAAAGGCTTGTCTAGTGAAAAGCACCATGTGTGTGGGCCTTTCACTCCTTGTCAGGCCTCTTCCCAAGCCCCACCAAAGAAACACACTGTTGTGACGTGAGTGTGCTGTGAACAACGGGAAGAGCACTGGTTCCTATTTTTCTTTTTCTAGAAGATTCTAATACTGTCTTACAGCTCACCCATCTCAAAATTAAATGAAGACATGGAAATGGGATATGGAAAATGAGGAGAGATGAGCTACAGTACACAGGGTGCCTTCTGATCTCCAGCTCCTGGTCACTTCAGAGGATGCCAGTGATGACCCTGGAGCAGAGTGGCAGCTGGGGTCTCATCTCGGTATGTGGCCTTTGGTCTCCTGCCTCATCCTGAATGTGCACCCTGTGTGGACATCTGCCTTGTCCTTCAGGATTTCATGACTAAATGTCAGCTTTCTGCATAGCAGAAGCTGTGGTGTCGAGGCTTAGTCGGAAGAGCCAAGGGAGGGTGGACCTCTGAATCTCTAACCCAAAGGCTCTGGATGTGTACTTTGCTGGACCTTTGTCATCCAGTGGCTGTATTCAGGTGTGGTCATAAGGGTTTTAAAGCTCCTCTGGGCCAGCTGTGGTATTGTACACCTATAATCCCAGCACTGAGAGGCTGAGGCAGGAGGAGTGCCACAAATTCAAGGTCAGCCTGGGCTACATAGTGAGTTCAGGGGCAGCTTGAAATTGATAGCAAGACCCTGTCTAAAAACTCAAAAATGCTTGGGAGGCTGAAACAGGAGGATCACTAAAAGTCCGGATTTGTATAGTGAGACCCTATAGGCCCCGTGTTAAATACAAAAACAAAACGAACAGAAAAAGCCTTCTGACTAGAGAACTCTTTCCTGCCTGGGATGAGACCTGAGATGCATTCTCCATTTGCACAAGACTGGTATTTCTAGTGCAACAGTATTAAGTACCTCTGTGACAAGAACAACTTGAGATGTTGCTTTTTAATCACTGATTGCCCAATACCTTGTATTGCACAGCCACAATCCTCTTGTCCTCTGTCATTTATCAGGCAGAACAGTTGGTGAATGGTTTGAAGTCTTCAGCTGCAGTGCCTAGGAGTGTCATGAGTCCCTCTCTAAGGATTGTGGTAGGGAGCTCAGAGCAAGATTTGACAGGGAAGTCACCTGCTACTCATGCTCAGATGAGACTGGCTGCTGGCTGTGGCATAAATCATCTCCTATCACAGACTGTGGAGAATCTCAAAGGATGTGACTTCCTCATTGGAGATATCCTTAATGAACGTGCTCTGAAAAAAGAGATAAAAATAAAGTTTGCTGCATATACACCTATAGAGAAAAAATTTAGCAGGGAAAATGTTAGGTCAAAAATCATGAGTACTTATAATTTCCAGATTTTGTGCTAATTCATGTGACCACCAGCAATTTATGAAAGTACTTATTCTCCCATCTCTTTCTAAACAAAATGGGCTCTTAAACTTTGCCAGGTTTACAGGTGAAAAAATAAAATAAAGTTTGGATCTAGCTCTGAAAAACATACGTATTCTTACCTGGAGACTCTTTGCAGGAGGAGACTTAGATGTTACAAATGCTTTCTTGGGGTTTATTGATGCCACTCAGGGCCCCAAGGAGAGAAAGGGTTAGAAGAGAGGCTGGAGGACATGGATAAGGGAGAGAAGAGGGGAGGAGGGTGAGGGAGTAGCAGCAGGTGGAGGCAAACCAGAGCATAGTGAGAGACTGGAGTCCCTGGCCACCCAGGCCCAGCCTGTCCTCTCCCCACTTGTCTAACCTCCGTCTGATGAACCACACACTTCTAGAGGTGCCTCGCTTCCTAGGAGTGAGACGTTGTTCTGTAGCCACTTAATTCTCATGCTGTCCTCTTAGGACAGGTACTAGAAGTAATTCACCACTGCCCATGAAGTTCCTGCTAGGAATTTCAGGGGAAAAGGAGTTGTTTAGGTTCGATGATAGGGTGTCTAAATTTGTAACACTGATTATTTGAGATGCAGGAAATGTCCATGGTGAATTCTGTCTAATTCAACAACAAAAACAACAACCCCTCCTCCCCAAATAAAATCCACAAAAACAAGCAACAAACAAACACCCAAAGCGAGACAAAAACACAAAAACAAATAGCCACCTCAGGTTTTACCACTATGGGGAATAAAATATACTGCATTAAAAAAAAAAAGATTAATAATTTAAATAGTTCATACAGCATACAGTTATGCACTAGTGGAAAAGTTAATCTATTACCTTCTTTGGGGCCAGCCAGATAGCAGATTAAAGTGCCTGCTTAGGCAGATGCAGGGACCAGGGTTCAATCCCCACCCCTTACCCCCTATCCCCGAGTGCCATGCCAGCCCTTCCTTGAGGTGTGCTGAGATGGAGACTGAAACTGGGTGTGGTGGCGTGCACCTATAATCCCAGCACTTGGGAGGCTGAAAACAGGAGGATCACTCTGAGTCTGATATGTGTAGTGAGACCCTATAGACCTGTACTAAGCACACACACACAAAAGAATAAATATTACCTTCTTTGGTTATAGTTAGAAAAGAGGCTCTCCAGATTATCTTGAATTAAACCAGTTGGTGACCAACAAAATTACACATGGAAGGAAGAGAAATATGTTGGCCACACGGCCAGCTCTCAGGAGATTTCTATATAGTTCAAGGGTGCACCTTCTTCAGGACCAGAATACAGTGTGGTAGTTGGAAGGCAGTACATGACTGTACACATGTCCTATAACCAGGAGGTTGCTACCCTTCTCTTGGGAAAGCATTCACTAATTGCTGTTGTGGAGCTGCAGCACTTTGATCCAGTTCCTACCTCTTTTCTTTGTAGGCCACATCTTTAGCTATGAAATGGTCTTTATTCTTCCCCTGACCTAATACTGTCAACACATAGCTTCAGGTCTGTCTCTTTGAGCTTTTACCACTTCTACTAACTGTTCAATGCCTAATATTCAATCAAAACTTCTCACATGACCTCTCAGGGTCTGTATGACTCTGACAATCTGATCTGCTGTTTCTGCCAGTTTGTTAGTACTTAAAGACCTCCGCTGTTCCACACTCTGGGTCTGTCCTCCTGCATGATTGCCACATTTACTTCCTATTCTTTGGAGGACAGCAAAGACTGCTGCCTCTCAGTTAGGCTATGCACTGGACAATAAAGCCTATTTCTTTTCTTCATCGAGATGTTGCAAAGCAGGGGTTCAGTGTTGAGAGAGAAGAAAGCCCAGCCCTGATTTCTCATACTGACACAGAAGAGTAGAGAACAGATGGGCATCCATGTTCCAATACTTTATCCCTCACAGCATTCTCAATGAAGGAAGAGCAACTAACCAGAACTGAGAGGAGGAAAATATTCTGTCTCGGCAAACTCAGCTCCTCCATGCAGTGAACTTACCAGAACACACGGTGATTCAGCGAGAAATCTGTTCAAGCAAGCCAGGAGCTCCTTTATTAATCAGAAAGCTGAAGATTTTGATACTGAGCTGTGTACCTCTTCTGATCCTATCTCTGTTATTTTGGAAGTTGGGTCAGGAAGGAGGAATACGGATAAGTATTCTTCAAGTACCATTTCACTTCCCAACCCATTTAATTTCCTGGGCATTGAATGCAGAATAGAGTGCTTTGTTTAAGGTCTTCAAGCAGTCTGAGAAAATAAAATATCCTGTGGGGATACAGGCCTCCTACAAAGGAGTCTAGGAACTATGAAACCACCCAGAAAGATGCCCCATTCCTCACTTTCTTCTATAGCTACCAACCATTTTGAGAAAAATAATTTTCCTGGGGTTTGATGAAAAGAAATCCAATTGGTCCAGCTATCAGTGTCATCAGTTTTGGTCCCTTGATGGAAATGTTTTTTGATTGGTTACCAAGACTGCTAACTCACCAAAGCTCATAGTTATGGAAATGAGATTTTAAAAAATTGATCTAGAGACTGGGCTTGGTGGCGCATGCCTATAATCCCAATTCTAGGGAGGCTGTAAACAGGCAGATCACTATGAGTCCGATCTAGTAGTGAGAACCTGAACACCCTGTAGACCCTTCCCTAACGAAAAAAAAAATAAACAACAACAAAAAAAAGATCTACTAGGTGATGAGATGTTAAAGTGAAGTGTGCTAAGACTCTTTTGCTTTCTTTTTTTTTTTTTGGTAGCAGCAATTGCGCTCAGGACCTTGCACTTGCCAGGCAAGAGCTGTGCCATCGAGCACGGCTGGCCCTGCTAACCTATTTTTAACCCTTGGTTACAGGACCTATGAATTTGGGCTAGGCAGAGCCCACACTTTCCAGGTTTTGTCTCTGAGACCTTGCCATAACAGAGCATGAACAATTTTACCCTTCTTTAAGGCTGGCTACCTCTGGCTGGCCAGGAAACATGATGCAGTAGCTGACGTTCATTGGCCCATTTTTTCTTGAATTGCAAATTTAGTTTATTAATCAAAACTAAAGGAGGGTGTAACATCTTGGGGAAAAAAAAGCATAAAAGGCAGCAAAGTCAAGTTAATTCCTCCCACCACCACCAAAAAAATTGTCTCTTCTAGGGAGGACTTTCCTCTATAAGGAAGGAGTCCAATGTAAAGTAGTCTCCCCCCAGGTAGCCAACTGCATCCTGACATCATATCAAAGGCTTTGATTTGGTTTTAATTGTCGGAGAAGTGAGCATTCAGCCTTGGAAAAGCCAGACAACCTCTGGAAGGGGAAGTCTGAGTTGTAAGAAAAACCCTTCTTCTCTGCCACGGGCATTAGCACGGGAGACAAAAAGTCTCACAGATTTGTTAATTAGTTAAGTTCTTCAACAAACTTCCTCACACCTTTCTGTCAGTAATTTCTCTGTTTGTTTCAACTCAAACATCTGACCAAACCACTAGCCATTTCCCATGTAACTACTCTGTGTATCTCCCATGAATCTATACTGCAGATTCCCCCAGGAAGCCATCTTACTTTATAGGAAAAGCAGATTGTATAATTCCCCATTTCTGCTGAGGGAAGGGGCCCCTTTCCCATTATCTTTTAAGGAAGTTTTTAATGACAGCCTAAAATTTTTAGTCTTCCTTTTCCATCTGGTGTTACACATCACACAGGCATTTATGTTAGGCTGATTACTTATAAGAAATTCCATGAAACCATAGACATGTGTCAGTGAAGGAGTGGTATGTGACAGAGTAGGCACACTGAGACTCTGAGTCACCTGCTCATATAACTTGTTTATAACTCCAGGATATTGGATGGAATGCTGCCAAGTATGCTTAACTCTATGCTTGGAGGACAAGTAACATCCAGTTTATTATAGGTCATACTGAATGGGCTCTTAGTGTCATGAGCAGGATTCCAATTTCTCTCCACCAATAGCAAGCAAAGACTGCTTCTCAAAAGGAAAACAGAGCTGGGTGTGGTAGTGCATGCCTGTAACCCCAGCAATGAGAAAGTTGAGGCAGGAGAATCAGTTTGAGGCCAGCCTGAATCATATAGTGAGTTCCAGGCCAGCCTAAACAATAGAGTGAGACCATGTTTCAGCAGTTACATAGGTGTATCTAGGTAGATGCATCTAATACCACTGGAAATGGAGGAGTCCTAAGTTTTCAAATTAGTTGGGGAAGTTTTCCTCTTTTGGGTCTTTCTCAATCTTGAAAGCCTTTGAGATGATCAGTAGACTGGTGAAAATACCATGCTTCAACAATATATGCTGCTTCCAAAGCCTGAAAAGCTCTACCAAATATAGGGTTCTTTCTTAATGACAGAAGTTGAAAGATGTGCCTACTTCTGCCTTTGGAGCTGGAGACTCGATGCCTGGACTTTACGGGGATGTAATGATTTAGTACCTCCCAATAGTTTTAGGGGATGCCTCTGTTACTTCAGGTCAGCTGAGTGACTTACCTAAGGCATCAGAAATACCATCTATACCCTGGCCTACCACTCCCATTAGCTGGATATCAATATAATGGGCCAACACCATCAAGCCCTATAGAATAGGAAAAAAGGTAAGCATGGCTTAACATAGGGCACAGAGACAGAGGTAATAAAATTCCAGGCAAGATAGAAAAGGTGTACAATTCTTTCTGCCAAGTGGAAACGAACTGCAACTAATGTCTTCTTGTTGTTTGAATAGACAGGCAAGCTGCTGCAAGTATAGTTGCATACCCAACAAGAGAAATCCCATTGATTTCTTCCAGTAAAAAGGCTACATAGGGACCTGTGCCTATAATTTGAGTCACTATCTAATTAAGCTCACTGGAGACCTCCTTGTTTCTTTGAGATATGACAGAAGCACAGGCAGCAAGTATGCGAAAAGGTGCTGTGATATAAGAAGAGCCACGAGAGCTGCATTCTTCAGCAGTCTTTGAATTGCACAGCATTTCCGAGAGACTTTCTCAGGAATGCAGTAGCATTGCTTTTGGCTGCCACAGCAGCGCCTTGAACAGCGTGAATGAGGAACAAACTGAAGTTCCTTGTGCACAGCAGGAAGGCACTGCAGCCCTCCCTCCCAATTCATGAACCTTCACACAGCTTGAAGCCACTTCCATCTCTGCTGTTTCCCTCTTTCCTTCCATTCTAGGTTTGGAGATAATTTAGCACCTTAGCGAAAGTTATTAAAAATTTCCTATAAAATAAATCTAATCTGAGTTAGAAATTATTATTCCATGTTGTGCTAGCATCTATTTAGATGTGCTTATTACCAAGTTCTTTCCTTACCTATTGTTGTTTCATGCTCTTTTAGTACATGGGCGGTTGAAGCAAGCACTGTTTTCTTCTGCTCTTTGTCTTGCCTTGTGGCTATATTTGTTTATTATTTATATTTTGTGTTATCTTGACTTAACTTCCTCAGGTGGAACACAGGTGTTGGGTCAGTGAGGATTCACTGGAGGGACAGAATAAACACATTCTGCAGGCTCACAAAGCAGCTCCCAATGACTACAGAACCAGAGGTAGAGCAATCCCTTTGGGCCCTCCGCGTGTTACACAGCCAGCGGATCCACTAGAAAGCTGAAGGCCTAGTGCTCACTGCACAGGCCCATGCGAATCCAGGTCGGAAGGCTGAAGACTCAGCACAGAAGCCTGAGACACATGTCCGAAGCTAATGGTGAAGCCTGCGGCTCCTCTGAAGAAGCACAGCAAGGCTTCCTTTTTCCTTCCCATTTTATTCCATCCAGATGACAAGCTTATTGGTTGGTATCTTCTGTCTTCACTGGCAATCACCCAAACACAGACTTCATTATATTTAAGAACCAATATTATATCCATCAATATTTTATGAAGAAGAAAATAAAGATACCTGCTAATATATGTATATATATCACAAGCATATTTATAAAACAGGAGAGAACAATTACAGTCCTCGTTTCTTCTATCACTCATTCTGTAATTCCTTGGCTTTCCAATTTATTTATTTTTGAGACAGGGTCTCATTACATAGATCAGGCTGGCCTTGAACTCTGGCAAGCCTCCTGCCTCCTTCTCCCAAGTGCTACCGCACCCAGCTCTGGCTTCCAACAAGCACCTCAGCAGGTCTTGGTTCTTTTCCTCATGGGATGACCCATGACTTTATTCCTGAAAATTCTGGGCTGTTTGTCATGCTGCCAGGATTGCATTGTTGTAGTTTTGTATTGATCTTAAAATAGCTGGGTAATGCTAGGAGTCAGCCCGAGACCGCTTACCCTCAAAATATATTCTTCCTTTCCTCCTTTGGATAGCAAAAGTTCAATTTTCCCTTGGTAGTTTGGGTCAATGGGCACTGTCGACACCACAATTCCCTTTTTAGTGTGCTACTTGGAGCCATGAGGAGCCCAAAATGACAAGGAGGAAGTCTTAGCTTCTAGTTCAATAGAATCAGTGCTGTGCTTCCTGGTACAAACCTTCCCCCCATCTGAAACTAAGACTTCTGGTCTAGCAAAGCATAAGGTCATAGAATAGAAAGCAGAAGCTTTGCTAGTGAGTAATGGTAAGTGGTACCCTTCCCACTTCCACCCCTGGATTCCTGGACTTGTGGACCCTGGCTATGGGAGGCAGTATTATATAGCTTTTTAAACAACCCTGTCCCAGCCATGCAAGCCTTGTCACCTAGCTGGTGATTTAAATGTATCTTTGAAAGGTCACTATACCTTTCCAACAACCCAGTTGTTTCTGGACAGTGAGGAACATGGTGAGTCCAGGGACCAGTGGAGTCCATGAGCATGAGCCTGTTAGCTCAGTTCTTTGGCTGTGACATCAGAAACAGAACACCACACTGGTGGATGAAGCATTGTGTAAGACCATGGATGGCAGTTTAGGCAGAAGCATTACATGAAGGGAAGGCAAATCCATCCCCAGGATAAGCATCTACTAGTAGAAGAAAGTGCTACCCTTTCCATGATGGAAGTGGTCAGTCATTCAGACACACCCAGAACTGGGCTAATGTAATCCACTGGGCATTTCCTATTCAAATTGACACCACAGTGGTGTATGCTCAGAGGTCCTACTGGCCCCAAATACCTTCTTTCTGTTGTCATTTAGTAACATTTTGAATAGATACAAGATTTTTAAATCACAGCTCATTTTTTCCTCAATAGCTTATAAACATCATTCTTTCGTCTCCTAGAAGCCTCCAGTTTTGCTGAATAGTTCATTAATGGTTACTCCCTGCCCTTTACCAATAACTTGTTCGTTCTCTTGATAAATGACACATCATTCCTTGGAGCTAAAACTTTCAAAGCACTTTCACTTCTTTGTATGAAAGTGTTTTTTTTTTCTTTTTTGTTTTTGTTTTTGGTGGAACCAGGGATTGAATTGAGGCCCTTGCGCTTCCCAGGGAAGTGCTTTTTTCCACTGAGCCATCTCGCTGGCCCAGACAGAGAGTGTTTCTTTTCATTAAACCCACCTTGAACGAGGGAAGTCATTTAAATCTAAAGTTGATTTCTTCTATCCTTTACTTTCTCATTCTGGAAATCTTATTAGATATTAAGTCCCCACTTAATTGGTTTTCTATGTCTTGTATTTATGTGTTTCTCTCATATTTAATATGTTCTGTTTTGTTTGCTCTCAGTTATGAGAATCGCAGCAAACACCGATTTGGAGCTCAGAAACAGGGACCTTTCTCTTTAATTTCTATGATGAATTCTAAATTTGAAAAGCATATTTTTTTCATTCTGTAATTTCATTTTTATGCTCCAGTTATAGCACCTTTAAAATCCTCATTAAGTTTTTCCCCTTCATTATGTTTGAATTGAAGTTCACTTCCCTTTCTCCCATTAATTCTGCCTCTAGGTCAACCACATGCTTTCGTCATGCAATTTAGTTTATTTCCTGAAAATTACATGCTCCCTTTGTCATCTTCTCTGCATGATAATGCATCAAGCCAGCTGTTGGAGTCCCTCAAGCAGTGCTGCACTGGCTGCCCCAGAGTATGGGCCCCGCAGTCACTGGAACAGTAAGCTGCCACTTTTCTGTTGAGATTTTTGGGTCAGGCTCTCCATCTTCAGATGCAAGAAAACTGATTATTTTCCAGTGCCACTGATATCAGTGGAATCGATCAGATTCTCCTAAATATGGTTCTAGTAAGAGGGGAAGGCAGCTAGACGTGGGTGCTCATTCTTAGGTGCCAAACTAGCTGTGTCCAGACTCTTTATTTGGTGGTGGTGTTGCCCTACATGCAGTCCTGCCGCTATACCTGTGTGGCCCCAGTGACTAGACAGATGGTCTTGTTCCCAAAACTCTCCACAGCTGGGCAAGCACAGCACTGCTGGCCTACACCGGTGGGAGACTGAAAGGCAGACGTTTATTCTATGTCATTTGGCAGCTTCGGCTCCATGTCATTGCACAGAGCAGTACTACTCTTCCGAGCACCAGCCCACCTTAGGCTACTCCGTGAAAACTAAGCAACAATTTTAAGTTCTGATCACATTGATAACAAGGTCAAAAACTCAGACTCTAATAAAATTGTTTGAAAATAAAACTTGTTGCCTTTTCAATTAGGTTCCTCCTAATAAGACCTCTTGTTGGCTAATCAGTGTCCACTGTTCCATAAGGCCTGCCTTGCAGATTCCTGCGTGCTGTGGGGAATATACTTCTACTGAGCCACTTTATCTAGAGATCAATAAAACGATGTCCCAAACTTCGGGCCTCTAGTTCCACCCTCCCAACTCCACTGTGCCTGAATTGCATAAAACACCTCCTCCAGGTGATACATTTTTTCTGAGATGTTCCTCAAACACTGACTGGCAGTGTTTGCCCCTCAGGAAAGCTTAAAAGTGGCAGATCCCTTGACGTTAGCCATGAAGTAGGATACTGCAGCTGGCATTTAGTGATTTTTATTTTCATGCTACATTTTGACAACCACTGGAACTACAAAGCCATATGGGGAAAAATCCCACTTTAGATGGCCACTTCAAGAAAGACCTAGAATACTGTTTGACTAATTTTGCACGCCTGTATCTGGTAATCTATTCAACTATTTTGAAGTTAACAATAATAACCACTATTAATTTCCTATCATCTTGTTTTGAAATCTGTATCTTTTTTCTTTAACATTAAAAAAAAGGCATATGCACCCCATACCCACTGTTCTCAAGAGTTCAGATTTGAGAATACCTGGAAATTATCTTTGAATTATACTGAACCAGTCGCCCATTAAAAACACAACTGCTGGGTGGGGGAGATGGCTCAGTGGAATAAGTACTTCCCTAAAAACACAACTGCTGGAAACATTCTAGCCAGGTAAATGCCTCAAGATGTGGCCCATGCATCTTATTCGGGGTAGTCCCCAAAACTCTGCTCTCAACATTGTAACCTTTGGATTTTGTAAGCTATTCTTGGGAAAATACAGGTCTCAACAGTGCCAGATTTTGCAGTCTATAAACTGGATGCAATATAACATTTTGAGCAATATAATGGTGGCGACAATAGCAATATTGACGACGTTTCAGATTTCCTCCTTGAACGTGAAAATATTTATTCTGAACCAGCAAGGGCTGAGGGTGAGTTCTCTTACCAAAGCTCATACAACCCTCACAATTAGACTGTCAACAGTTCTGAAGCCTAGAAGGAAAGAGTTATTCTGTTCACTGGGAAACCAAGCTTTCACTTTTATTTAGTTACCAAAACCTAGAAGTTGAGGTCTGTGTCCTAGCAACACAAAACTTTTATAGGGGATGTCATTTTCCATCTGCATTGTCTCCTTTAATCCTCACACCAGCTCCATGAAGTCAACACTGGCATCCAGAGGCACAGATGATTTATACAGGAAGCAAATAGGGGTGCTGGCAAGCGTACCCACCTTGGGCTGACAGTCTGCACTCCTTGCCACCACGGGATGGGCTGCACATGCAGAATTATGGATGTGCACAAGCTTATCTCTATTTGCTTATCAATTCCTTCAATTAAAAGGACTTTGTATTAGTTCTCAGTTAAGAGTTTGGGACGTGAAGTCAGATAAGTGACTGCTCTTCCCCCGTCCTTGACATTTGCAATCTGACATGAACACAATCAAAGGGGCAATTCAAATGATTAGTGTGTTAAATACCAGGACAGAAGTGAAGGGTGGGGCTGTGGATGTGGCCAGTGGGGTGCTCACCTGAGGATCAGTCAGGAAAGCCCTGCTGAGGGGCTGGCGCGAGATGAGTCTCAAGGGCAGAGGAGATGGTTAGAAGAATTGCGGGATGCAGGGGAGGAAAATGCATGCGTGAGGAGCCAGAGCCCAGAAGACCCTCAGGAAACTGCAGCAAGGTGACTATGGGGAGTGTTTAAGTGAGTGAGTTAGGGAAAGTGGCCAGGGACACGAGGCTGGTGGAATGGCTAATACTTAACCTAAAATTTGTCTCTTTGCCTTGACAGGAAGAGATTAGTTCTTGAATCAAATGGTAATGTCACAACCTATGGAAAACAAAATGCAACCACAAAGGGAAGTTTCGTAGCTATGAATACTCATATCTCATAAACAGAAGTCCAAATAAAAAACATAATGATGTGCCTCAAGGTTCTAGAAAAGCAAATCCAAATCCAAAGTGCAAAGAAGGCAATCAGAGCAGAAATTAATGAAACTAGAGATTAAAAAAAGATACAAAAAAATCAATGAATCAGGAAGTTGGTTTTTTGAAAGAATAAACAAAATAGAAGCTGCATGTGGTGGTGCACGTTGTAATCGCAGCATTTATAAGTCGGAAGCAGAAGGATCACTGTGAGTTTGAGGCCAACCTGGGTTACAAAGTGAGTTCAAGACCAGCCTCAATTAGATAGACACAAAACTAACCAGCTGACCAAACATACAAGTGAAAAACAAAGACACAGCCAATAAGGAAAAGGGGGGGAAAAGTCCCATATCAGCACAATTAGAATGAAAATGAAAAATAACAACCAGCACTGTAGAAATCCAGAAGATAATTAATAACTACTTCAAAAAACCAGGGATGGAATACTGCCAAACTCATACTTGGAATCTAGCATTACCTGCATTCCAAAACCAGACAGAGATGCAACTAAGAAAGAAAACTATGGGCCAATCTATTTAATAAACATGTGTAATGATCTTCAACAAAATACTGGCCAACAGAATGTAGTGACATTATCAAGCTCATACATTTTGATACATGGGCTTTGTCTCAGGTGTCTTAATCACTTTCTTATCACTGACACACAGGACCTGACACTCACAACTTAAAGGAAGTTTATCTAGGCTCACACTTTAGTGGGTTCAGCCCACAGTCCACTGGCTCTATGGCAAGAGAGCATGGCAGAGGAAAGGTGCCTTCAAGACATGGCATCAGGAAGCAAACAGTAAGAGAGATCAAGGGGGTGGGGGAGACAGAACCTCCCTTGGGCAGAGCCCAAGGACCTACATCTTCCAGCCAGGCTCTATCTCCTAACATCACAGTTCACTATAAATCATGCACCCTGTCACAGTCGCCTCTGCAAAGCCCTACCCATGACTGCATGAGGCTTTGGGGGCATCTAGATACAAACTATAACATCCCCTTAATACAGTCATCTATCAAACCCCTGCTATGAATATATGAATCTCCTGGGAGACATCTAGATATAAACCATAACACCAGGAATGTCAGACAGTTCAACATACTCAAATCAATAAATGTAATACATCACATAAGCAGAAGCAAGAACAAAATCACCCAACCATCTCAATAAATGTTAAAAAAAGCCTTTGACAAAATCCAACATCCATTTATGATTAATAAAAAAAAAAACCCACAGAAAACAGGTATAGAAGGGACTTTATCTCAATCTGATGAATCATTTATCACTAACCTACTTCCAATGTTATATTAAATGGAGAGAAACAGTAAGTTTTCCCTCCAAAATCAAGAAAAAGACAAGATTGCCCAGTCACTACTCCCATTCTACATAATGCTGAAAACTTTAACCAGAGCAATCAGGTGAGAGAAAGAAATAAAAGATATATCCATAGGAAAGAAGTCAAATTATCCTTATTTTCAGACAACACCATTCTTTACATGCTAGACCAAAAAATTCCACTAAAGTATCCCTACAACAATGTTGAACAATGTAGCAAGATAGAATAGCACACAAAACTCAGTAATGTTCCTGTACACCAATAATGAACCACTGAAAAAGAAATTAGGAAATAATGCCATTTACAGCAACATAAAAAAATTAATTACTTGGGAATTAATATAACGAAGTGGAAAAGACCTCTATAACAAAAACTATAATTCTCTGAAAAACAAGATCAAAGGTGATATCAGAAAATGGGAAGATATTATTCAATTAGTAGTGTCAAAATGGACATACTTCCAAAACCAATAGATTAAATACATCCCTAAACAAAATACAAACAACATCCCTCACAGTACACAAAAAATCATAAATTTATATTTATGAATATGAATTTATTCATAAATAAAAGCATAAGTTTATTCCCAGAATAAACCAACCATGGTGGCACATGCCTATAGTCCCAGCATTTGGGAGGCCAAGGCAGTAGGATCACAAATTCGAGGCCAGCTTAGGTTACATAATGAGTTCAAAAGCAGCATGAACCACATAGCAAGACCGTGCTCAAAAAACCAAAGAGACCTAAAATAGCAAAAGCAACTCTAGGCAATTAAGAGAGAAACAGGAGGAATCACAGTCATGGATCTGAGGCTATATTACAAGGGATGATTACAACAGGATAGTACTACCTCAAAAATAGTGCCACAGAACAGAGCATGCAGGAGTAATAAATACAAGGAACATTCAGCCATCTGATCCTTGACAAAGGGGCCAAACACAAAAGCTGGAGAAGAGAGCCTCTTTAACAGATGTTGCTGAGCAAACTGTCTATCCACATGCAGAACACTGAATCTAGACAGAAATCTTGTACCATGCACTAACCTAAAATCAAGAAGGATCAAAGAGCTATATGTTAAAATAGAAACAATGTGCTGAAAGTTAAAACAGGCAGAATTCTTTCAAAAGGCCTGGGGAGATGGCTCAGTGGAATAAACACTTCCTTGGCAAGTGCAAAGGCCTGAGTTCAAACTCTGGTTCTGCCAAAAAAAAAAAAAAAAGAATTATTTGAAAAATTAATTTTATTGGTGCACGTTTGACATACATGACCACATTCATCATGTGGATTGTGTTCCTGTACATAATATATTTTATTTCTTTTCTTCCCCCCATTTTCCTCCCTTTCCTTCAATCCTTCTTCCCTTCTCCCCTTACAAAACATAGTTTCTATCGTTTTTCCTTTCATTCATTTTTAAAACCCCAACTGCCTCCCTTCCCTCCTTATTCTCTCATTTCTCCCTTTCCATTTGAATATTTGCTTCTGACTTCATATCCTTCATCCATTTTGGTTCCTATTTATACTGTGGATTTCTCACAAGGAGAAAAAAGTAATACTTAAATACAAGTGATTGATTGAGGTCACTTAAGATTATGTTCTCAAGTTATATCTACCTAAAAATGTCTCAAGTTTATCCTTTTCATGGCAGAGTAGTAATATATATATATTCTATATATGTCTCACATTGTCTTTATCAATTCATCCATTGATGGGTATCTGGGCTATTTTCAACTTAGCTATTAGAAATCACGCTGCTATAAACATGGGTGTATCCATATCACTGGGGTACGATGCTTTTTACTCTTTCATGAAGATACCTACAAGGGGAATATCTGGGTCAAATGGAACCTCTTTTAGTTCTTTGAAGAATGTCTGTACTAGTTTCTATATTGGTTGTACCAATTCACTTTCCCAACAACAGTGGGAAAGGGTTCTTTTTCTCAAAGTCCTGGAGGCATTTGTTATTGGTTGATTTCTGCATGCTAGGCATTTTTTTTTTTTTTTTTAAATTTAGTACAGGGTCTATGGGTTACAGGATCTACAGGGTCTCACTATATAGATCAGGCTCTTGGTAATTATCCTACTTTCAGCCTCCCAAGCACTGGGATTACAGGCATGTGCCACCATGCTCAGTCTCACCTGCCATCTCAGTGTGCTCTGGGGGTGGGGCCAGCATGGCACCCTGGGGATCAAACCCCAATCCATGCACTCTGTCTAAGCAGGGGCTGTAGTCTGCTGAGCCACTTGGCCGGCCCATGATAGGTATTCTTTCTGGGGTGAAATGGAATCTTAGTATTATGTTTCTAGAATGGTCAGTGATGTCAAACATTTTTAAAATACTCATTTACTGTTTGTATTTCTTCAAGTGAGACATGCATGTCTTTTCATTCAGATGCCCATTTTTGGACTGGATCTTTAATTTGGGGGGAGGTTCTGATTTTGTTTTAGTTCTTTATATATTTTCAATATCAGTCCTTTGTCTAAGGAACAGCTGGTATAACTTTTTTCCTACTCTGTGGGTTTTCTCTTCACTAGGAAACAGGTGAAACTTGAAGATACAGGTGTAGGCAAAGACTCTCTGAACAGAGCCCCAGCTGCACAAGAAATAACGCCGAAGAACCAACAACCAGGATTGTATCAGATTAAATGGCCTGTGCACAGAGAAGAAAGTGACTGCCGCTTGAGTGAACAGAAAACCCACAGAATGGAAAATTTTTTCCCAGTTACTCCTTGACAAAGAACTCAATGCCAGAATAAAGACCTAAAAAAAATTACACTCCTTGAAACAAAAAATTAAGTCAAAAAATGAGCAACTGAAATGAATAGATACTTCTCAAAGATGAAGTACAAATGGCCAGTAAATGCATGGAAAAATGTCCACTATTGCTGGCTATTAGAGAAATGCAAATTAAAAGAACATCAAGATTCCATCTTACCCCACAGACAATGGCCACCATCATTGAAACCAACAGGGCTAGCCAGACAGCCCAGTGTATTAAAGTACCAACTTAGGCAGATGCCAGGGGGGTCAGATCCCCTACATGCAGTGCCAGCCCCACCCCCCAGGGCCCACTGAGGCAGTGATAAGTTTGGGCGCGGTGGTACACACCCCTGTAATCCCAGCGCTTGGGAGGCTGAAAACAGGAGAATCACTATGAGTCTGATCTGTGTAGTGAGACTATACTAAATGCATGAGAGAGAGAGAGAGAGAGAGAGAGAGAGAGAGAGAGAGAGAGAGAGAGAGAGAGCGCAGTAAGAGGGAAACAGGAAATGTATACTGTTGGTAGGAATGTAAAGTAGTACATCTACTACCACAATCAATATGCAGATTCCTCAAAATACTAAAAGTAGAAATTCCATTGGATACATCTATCCCCCTTCCAAGTATCTTCCCAAAATATAAAGATATACTAGAGTGACACATGCATTTCCATGCTTATAGTAGCACAACTCATAATAGCACAGCCTTAGAAGTGTCCTACGTGCCCATCAGTACATGCATGGAAAAAGAAAAATGTGGTATTTATACACAATAGAGTACTGCTCTGCCGCCTGACACCCATTTGTAGGAAAACGGACGCACCTCGAGATTATATTGAATAAATCAGACACAGGTCTGAACAATATAAATATTGTTCTATTTCTTAAATATGAATATGGAAGAGGAAATTAAAAGGTAAGAAATAGAAAAGACAGACAAATATTATGCACACGAATGGGGGCTGAGTGGTGGAATGAGGGGCAAGGGAGATGAAGATGTCAACAAAATTGAGATGCATATGTAAAACCCCCACAATTAATGCATTGCAAGCATCTGTTCATAAAAATTAAAAAGCAAACAAGGAAAAGGCCCATGTCAAAGTTTAAGGTATAGGTAGGTCTACGAAGTGACAAAGTGGGAAAGGAAACAAGCAACATAAAAGCGAGCAAGTATGAACAAAATTCAAATATGAACTGTGGTTAGGGATGGAGACTCTTGAGAAATTCCCCTTCCTGAAGAAGTGAAATCAGAATTCTTTTTCAAGCTTAGTATTACTGGCACTTCGCGTGGCAGCAGCACCATTGGTGCAGTTCCCGAGTTTGTATGATCACAGCTTTCATCTCTTCCTCCTGGCCTCCTAAGCTCAATCTGACTTCTGCTTAAGCACTCTACAGCGGTGGCTTGCTAGGAGACTCTTCGAATAATTCTCTGCCACAAGGTGTATGAGAACCCTGCAGGACAGAAGCGATTTCTGGCCCTGGAGGTCCCACTACTTTCTGAGGTGACAAAAGTTCAGTGTGTCATACAAGGTAGTCTTTCACGAAGAAGCTGTAACTTCCGAGCAGATTGTCCATCTGCCAGGATCTGATTCACAATGCGCTGGAAACCATCACCCTGGTGATGCCACCTTCTCCAGAAACCTCTCATCTCACCATGGCTGTGACCTCATGGGCACGGCCTTCCTGATGTCTATCCCCAAGGCACCCCTTCAGCAGTCCTCTTACCACTTCTTTCTTCTTTGGAATTAGAAAGGAACCGTCAAAGTACTTTGTGTACTCCACTTAATTATCTGTGTAATCTTAGTGCTTTAATAACTCTCATTCTAGGTAGTAATAAACTCAGCCTCAGAAAGGTACAGGAAGCCACTCCAAAGGCCCCCAGCTACCAAAAGGTCCAGTCTAAAGCAAAGCAGACAAACGGTTGTTTTGGATTTTTTTTCTCCTGCTAGGTCTTTATTTTTTCCCCTTGAGCTACCTTTATTGAAAGTCACAAAAAGTTTTAAGAAGTCACAAATAAAAATGGTGTGGGAGGTTGTGAGGGTGATACAGGGAACCTTCAAATGATGGAGAAAAATTGATCTTGACCTGAAAAGTATCTGGGACAAATTCATGTTCTCTAAAACCAAAGAATGAATTTTAGGAACAAAGGTTATGAGCAGAACATATTTATTGGGGGAAAGAGCTCCTGCGCGAGAGAGGGACAGGAGGCGAGGCCCAAGCGGATGGGTCCCCTCCGGGTATGTCTTCAAATAGGTCTCTGAGATTTGGTCTTCAGCACACGTCAGCTGACCTCCGTCTTTGGTTATCATATGGTCTTCAGCCATCCGCTCTGTGGAAAAGACCCCTCTCTGGAAAGCCTCACCTCCAACTCTCCTTTTGCATGCCTGTTACGCCACAGGTTACGGGGTTCCCAACAACTTACCTCCGCTCCTCTGCTTAAGATCATGAGGGAAGATGGCAGAAATACCAAGCCGGTGCCAAAACCTTAGGGACGCAATCTCCCTCAATTCTTTTTAATTTTTATTTTAGTTTTTATGTATTGGCATAGGGTCTCACTACGCAGCTTGGACTTGTCGTGATCCTCCAGTTTTCAGCTTCCCCAGCACTGGGGTCATAGGTGTGTGCCACCACGCTTAGGTCTTGGTGGCCAGCTCAGTGTGCCTGGGACTGGGGTAGCATGTGGTGCCAGGGATCAAACTCCAGTCCCTGCGCTTGCCTAAGCAGGCGCTTAGTTGGCTATCTTGCCAGCCTTATTCCCTCAATCCTTTTAATTGCTAGTTCATCCTATTATCCTGGATGTCTTGATGACTAACTCTATGCAGCATGACAATAAGAAACTACACCACAGATGCCAAGTCCTTACCCAACTTTCCAAACTGGGAAAGGATTCTATGAACTCTTAGCACTGTGGTTCTTAGGAATCGTGATGCTTATGCATCAACCAAAGACATATATTTCTATTTTTTTATTTTAAAATTGAATTTGTTTTTGCAGTACCAGGGTTTGAACTCAACACCTTGCGCTTGTAAGATAGGATCTTATACTCCTGAGCTATCTCCCTAGCCCTCTATTTGTTTTTCAGAAAAAGCTGGGAGTTAACATTTAAAATATCTTCCAGATCAGTATTTTTTTTTTTTTTAAGCAAATTCATCAACTAAATGTGTACCTGCAGGGATAGTTGTTCATCATTTTGTAACATTTGCTTTCTTTCCAACAAAATGCAGTAGATAAACATTAACAAAACTTCAGGTCTAAACCTTTACTCACATGAAATTAGTATCGTGGTATGCTAATTCTATTATCAATGAATGAATGTAAAGCATTTTACCTTAAACTATGAAGCAATCTATGTTCTTATTCTGCAGGCTTGGTTCTCTAAGATTTTTATGAGTGAGAATACAGTGGATTAAATTTTTTGTTAAGGTGTACAATTTAAACCTATTAGAGGCAGGATTTCAGTGTGACCCCATGGAGAAATGTAGCCCACTGGAACCTGTTAAATATGATGCCTTCTCCAGCTCTGCTACCGAGGCCCTGGCTATCTAGCCTTTGTGATCACAGTGCAATGTTCACTTTAAAATATGGGTGAGGGGGGCTGGGGAGATAGCTCAGTAGAGTAAGTGTTTGCCTGGCAAGGGCAAAGGCCTGAGTTCAAACCCTGCTTCCACCAAAAAAAAAAAAAGAAAAAAAAAAATATGGATGAGGGATCTTTAATGTTTTACCAAGCCTTATTCAGCTTTTCTCTGAAGATTTCTTAAATCTTAAGGGTAGCAGGTGCCAGCCTGTTCACTGCAGTAAGGGTTAGTAGTTGAGCCTCTGGCAGTCCACAGCTGGGTCCCCTTTAGACCCGTGGTCTGGTGTGGCTTCAGAACATCTCACACTGAGTGGCCTATTCCATCCTGTCAGATGTGATGTCTGATAAGGGCCCACATCCTGATAATCAGATGTACCTTTCTGCTGTGTCCTCCCAGAGAGAGGCCTCAGGGACCCTGGGTCTTTCCCACCTATAATGAAGGGCCAAGTGATTCTCACAGTAGAACCAGAAGCAGATTGAGGTCTCAGGCATCAGTATTTTAAATAATATTCTAACAGGTGATTCTAACACATCAACGTAGGAAAGCCCCACTGAGTCACAGGATTGCCTGTAGCATAGGTAAAGGGAGATTTCAAAATTAATCACCTGTCAGAACTCTTGCAATAATTCTGATGTGAATGGTGAAGTGTTATATTACTTATAAAAATATAAAAGAGTAGACAATAACATTCATGTTTTGATTGTATTCAAATTTTTATTTTTTGAACAAAAAACTTAGGACAATGATTTTAAATAATAAAACATGGTATATCCTAGACACTGGGATTTTTTTTTTTTT
>PVKA01012697.1:0-22629 GCA_004027165.1 Ctenomys sociabilis | reverse complement strand
TGAGATCAGCAAAAAAAAAAAAAAAGCCAGGTAACAAGCAAAATTTCACTTCAGCAGTGCAAGGATGGCGTCAACCAAACTTCATTAAACAGAACAACAAATTCAAACATGATCCGCACAATTCATGTAGGCAAAATACATGTAATTTGTGTAAGACTGATTTAAAGGAATAAGGACATAGTGGGTCACAACTAGACTGGTTTTCACTGCGCAACTTTCCTCAGGGAACAACACTACCCATTTCACATGAAGAAAGGAATTTGCAGCCAAACCTTTATGAAAAAACAAAAATGCCCTTCAAACAAATGCATCATAAGGCAAAAAAAGAGGAAAGTGAAAAACAAATGAACAAAAAGTGCAGTTTGGCCCAGAGGAAAAAAAAGACTTAAAATGTGTACATGCCCAATACATACACATTCACAGATGCACTGCAACCTAAATCACGGAGTCATTAGACGGTTAAATGAATTGGCTCAGTACAGTGAAAGTGTCTGCTATCCGTAGGAATTTATTGCTAGTATGCTATGCATTACGCGTGGACATGAAAATGACTTAGAAAGGCAAGCGCCACCTTGCCAGTGTGAAGTCTGCCCTCAGGAGACTTCAGATGTACAACGTGCCACTGAATCCTGAAGAAAAAGCAAAATGCCACTACCAAAGAAAGAAAAAAGGCTTTTTGCACTGTCCCTTACATTTCTGCTTTAGAAAAACAAAACAAAACAAAACAAAAACGAGTCCAGTTCACCACAAGTTAAGCACAACCTGACAAGCAAGTTTAGCCACATGACAGGGAGAGGAGTGAAGCACAGCATGCATTTACAACGACCGCCTGACCTAGTCTGTTTTGTCATACAAACTGGAATACAAAAACCCAATTTACATAAGACTAGACTATCATAGAAAAAAAAAAAAACAGCAACACACAGTACTTAGTATGATACTGATTGGTTTGAAGAGTAAAACTCATCCTGCCCCCTCTTAATACTCTACAATTTATTTATTGATGGCTAGAATATTTACTTACTTAAAAAAGATATTAAATACCTGTATCATGAAATTACATTCTTATTAACAATAAGACATACTGTGTAAGAAAATAGCTCATGTGTGAAATGTGTCTGAAATGCATTTTTCCTTACAACTATCAAAACATCCACTCACACTAAAACAAAATCAGCCCCATACCCTCCCCCTGAAAAAAACTTGAGGAAAGATGGGGTGGGGGGCTGGGCAAGGAGCAGAGAGGGAAAGGTTCGGCCACGCTAATTACAGCACAGTGATTAACAATGGTTCAAGACAGAACCAACAAGAGTTGGTCAAAAGGATGCCTTCAATACATGGCTACAATTAAAAACCAAACTCGGCCACTTTTGGTTCATTTCAGTGAGACCAAAAAATATCTCTCACAGATTCATATAAATACTAGATTCCAGCTCTATTATTATTATTTTTAAAAGTTTTCCCATTTGTTTTTGCAAGGCCTAGCTACCTTATTACAATTTATATTTGTTCTGCAACAACTACAAGAGGTAGGCATAAAGCATGAAAAAGTTTCTCAGTTAGTACCTCACGGTGGGTCGTTCAGCGCACAATACCAACTACTACAGACAGAAAAGGTCATGACCTTCTAGTCTTTTCTATCTCAAATAAAGCTGCCTCTGCAGTCCTCCCACCCATACATATCCTAAAAAGAGTGTACCCACAAATAAGAAACTTTCTCTACTGAAGGATACTGTCATAGTTTTTGCTGCAGAGCATTAATGTATATATATATATATTTTTTTTATTTGTTTAAAAAAAAAAAAAAAAAAAAAAAAAAAAAAAAAAACTGGGTTCCTAGAACCAATCCTCTTGATTCTCTACTTCCACAAAATAAAGTGTTTCATTTGGCCAAGACTACAGATGGTTATTTTTTTTTCACAGATGCATGTGCCATGCAAAATAAATTAAAGGACAGATACCAAAACATACATGTGATAAAAACTACTGAAGGTAGATCTTTAAAAGCATTTATATAAACATAATTTATAATACTTCTTTTTCCCCCTATATGTACAGTCACAAAGCCGTGGTTATACATCTAGGATCTCTTCTGCCGTGCCTCCACAGCGCAATCTATAGCGGCCAGTTCTCCAGCTTATGGTAGGGTCCCATAATGCCGACAAAAAAATGTATATTGTCATGGATTCACGGATGAACCAAGCAACTGCATAATCAAGTTTTGAAAAACACAGTGTGCCGCCCTAGGAATGAAAATAAAGAACTAAGTTGCTTGTTGGCAGGCTAAAGACATGCTTAGAAAAAAAATCAAAGTTTTGGATTTTGTTCTTGCTAGGTTTAGTACCTGTGGTGCAAAATTTAATTGCTATGCAATACCATTTAAGAAAACGTGAATTATTAGTAACAGCAGTATTAAAATAACTGTTCTCTTAATATATTCCTGCTTTGAATATTTGATGTGTTTAACATCATTTTTGGGAAAGTGACTGTAGAAAAGAAGTTGGAAAGCTGCAAATCAAGCTGAAGGTTACATCAGGATTCTACTGAGGAATGCAACGCTTAACTTTCAAAGGGAAGCTGAATGGGGTATTAACTTTCATTGGCAAGATGAAGAATGGTTCAGGAAGATTTTCTTTAACTTTTTCAAAATTAAAAGTTTTAGTTCCACCAAATCACTGCCAGTCTTTTCATGCCTATCCACATACCTGGACACCCCTGAGTTGAATGTAGTCAAATATAAACCACGCCAGGCAATGACACATGAAAAATACCATGATATCCCATCTGAATACGTGGTGGGCTGCCCATCCAATAATTAAACTGGCAACAAAGCATTCTGAAATTGGCTCACAAATGATTGTGGCAGGAAGCATGTTAATTCGCAGTTTGGTCCACCTACAAAAATAAGAAGGATTTTCTTTAAGACAACAGCCTGGTGACCAGACTAATCAATTTTTCTCCAAAATGATCAATCTTTTACCACATTACCTTATACAGACCTTCCCCTTTAAAGAGCTTTGGGGTTTGTTTTGATGAATCTTTTCTCTATTTTTATTTGGAGCATTTAAAGTCTATAAATCATTTGTATGCCTTCTAGTCTGATGAGTACATGGGCAAAAAGTTAAGAAATAGCACCATAAAAAAAGTCAGAGATTCAACCCACTCATGGTGGCATATTTCTACAACCCCAGCTACTCAAGAAGCTGAGGCGGGAGAATTCCAAGTCTGAGAGGAGCCTGGTCAACTTAATGAGAACGGAACTAAACACATAAGTTTCAATGTCTCTTCTTAAAAAATATTTCAGTGTTATACTGCAAAGAAAATACACTTAAGACATTTTCATTTTCATACTTTTTGAAACTAAACTGAACAAAAATCTTACTGTTAAGTGTATTTTTAAAATCATGTCAGACCATATAAAAATTACTTCCCCTCTTATTCTTTTGAAAAATATAAAAAGGATGGCAATTGATTTACCTGATCATTCTGGATTGAAACTGAGAAATTGAGTATGAACCAGAGTTTTGCATTGCAACTTGAGTAGACATTGCAAACCTCCATCCTCTGAAAGTGAAGATAAGCATAAAGTTATCTATGACAAAGAAAACATGCAAGCCTGATTGGTTATATATTCATTAATCATGGTAAGGAAGCAATTGATGGTATTCAGGATGGACCTAGTTCTCAGGATTAGCACACTGCTTATGAGTGTTTCAGTAACCAGTTGGCCCAAGACAGGGGCATCTATACACCAGAAGAAGCACAGTCATTTTCAAAGTAGTCAGAGGGCAGAGTTCTGTATTTAATAGTTTGGTCTCTGATCACTGCTACCTCCCTTTTCCCTGCAGAAGATATGTGGACGTGTGTATTCAATATGACATGGAGGGAAAAAAAAAAAAAAAAAAAAAAAAACAAGTGGCACCATGAATTCTATAGAAGACGGTAGGAGATTGTGAACCACATAAACACCATTATAAGAGAACTTAGAAAATATAGTTCTATTTTTAAAATGATAATTTTAGTAAATGGTAATAGAAGGCAATGATTTTTAAAATTAAAATTGTCTTTTGTGATAAGGACAACGCTGTTAGTCCTATGAATCACAAGGCAGCTTTAGGTAAGCCACCAAATAATCTGCTGACAAATTTCAAATTCTGAAATAACACATCTATTAAAATTCTACCTGCTAAGATGCTTAACTACACCGATAACTTTAATTCTTCTACAACACATAAAAATTCGCACCTTCACTAATGAAATTGCACAGAAGCTTCTTATTAACCACCTCAAACCACATTAATTGGAGTACTGAGGAATCAGTATATTTATTTGCTTCATAAACATATACATGAATTAAAACTGCTTTACCAAAATTAATAGCCTATTCTGTATTACTTAGCAAAAACATAAAATGAAATAAAATTAAATAGTCGTAACCCATCATTTAAACAGAAAGAATAAGCCAACAGAAATGCCAAAGATGCTATGGTGCAACATAGTTTTCTCACTAGTTTAAGTTTTCTTACCGGTCAGCTATTGCTTTGGCCATAAAGTAATCTTCAGCAATGTACTGCGCAAAAGCTATGAGCCCTCCTGCTTGATCTAACACATCTTTTCTCATTAAACAAGACATGCCTGTTACACATTTGAAACCCGTCACATTGGCAGAGATATAGGACCTTGGATGCGAAGTTCCAAAATACACCTGCCCAAAAGAACACAAAGACAGACATTTAGAATCTTGTTACACAATGTATTAATTCATCGACTCTGTATGGTTAAGGTGTTTTGAAACTGTCTGATTGACATTTGTATTTTAATAAAATAAAAATAAATGAAAAAAAAAAGAATCTTGTTACAAGCATGGTATCTTAATGATTTTCTTTAAATATGACTGAATATCTTATTATTCTTACATAAATTGGCTGAAGAAAAAAAAAGTGGCACACTGTAGTGTGTACACAGAGAGCAGGCAGCCAGCAATTTGGTTGACTGCCCTTGTTATTGTCACTACGAAGTACTGCTGACCTCTAGAAGAAAGAGCTTATTCTACTCTCAAACACTTATTTTCTCTAAAACTGTCAAGACTAAAAGGTTTAATCTGGATACAAACTAAGACAGGTAAAAATAGGCATGAAAACATTAACAAGTTCTTAATGTATCCTATTTTTAGGGTGCTTGTATAAGAGTATATGTAAAATACAGGATTTATTTATTTTATTTGGCCAATACACCCGCATACACATACACAGCTCTATCTATATATAGGAGTTAGAGATACACATATGCTAATGTAAGGCCTCCAGGACGATTGTAGTTCTTTAGTTCTTCTCATGTAAGGTTTCACCACTGGATCCTATTTGACTGAGTCAGTAAGATTTTGCCCAATTTCCCTCATTTTGTTTCCCACTGAATTTTTAATCAATAAGGTGGTTACTGAAGTTCTACCTCCCATCTCGTACTGCCCTTCTCTAGAAACTCTGAATTTTTATTATATAAGGGGGTCAGTCAATTTTGGAAAAAGATTGTCATTACCATGCTTTTTAGACATAAAGTCCTACTTATTACTAATATTTCAGATACACTGCCTTTCTGATTAGCTTGGAATAAAGAACAGTAATTGTTCCCAGGTACACACACACACGTACACAACCCACAGCAAAACAAGAGAATTCTAAAGGTTAACTAACAGTATGTGATCCTTGTTAGCTACGTAAGCCTAGATTACACTGAAGTCACAGTGCTTGCAGGGCTGAATCAAACAGCTTCTAAGACCAGAATCATGTATCTTTATCCCATAAGCAGTGATCAAAGTGAGGTTTTAGGACCCAGGGACTGGGTAGACAATTTCTTCAAAGTCCAGAAGCCTTTCTTTGGCTTAAACATCCATTCTAAGTATGGGAAAGCTCCACACAATGGTAGAGTTTGGGAAACATGTATCAGCAAGTTGGTATTTTTGAAACAAAAATATAGTATGGTATGTAAGAATATATAGTTTTTATTTTACAACAGCTACACTTTTTTTTTTTTAATGTATTTGGTACAGGGTCCCATTATGCAGCTTGGACTCCTAGTGATCCTCCTGCTTTCAGCCTCCCCGGCGCTGGGATCGCTGGCATGAGCCACCAGGCCTCAGTGGCCAGCTCAGCACGCCCAAGGGTGGGGCCAGCCAGTATGTGGTGCTGGCGAATGCAACCCTGGTCCCTGTGCTTGCCTAAGTCCCTTAGTCCACTGAGCTATCTCACCAGCCCTCGGAGTTCTTAACTAACAAAAAAACCTCAGAAATTTAAGATTAAAAATTTCTTGTAGTAGGTGAAATACACTGCTAGGTAACAGTAACTAAGAGATCATGGCTCAAAATGCCAAAGGTCAAAACCAAGTTCCAACAATGTACCTTTACTCCTTCAGATCTGTAGCAATTGGTACATGGTAATTCAAAACAATACAGAGTAAATGCTTAAGAGGAAGTTATATTTATAGCCTGAAACTATGCATCCTTCCCTTATACCCTGAACATGAGTTCTTCCTGTTTAACAGTACAGAAATACAGATAAAATATATGTATTATGATATAGCCAGTGAGAGATATTTTCATGAAAAGTTAATGAGGGTAAAGGTTCTGAAGCGACAAAAGACGCAAATTGTTTTTTTTTTTTTTTTTTTGTCTTTTTGAGGCAGGGTCTCACTATGCAGTTCAGGCTGGCCTTAAGCTCACTTTGTCGCTCAGGCTGGTCTCGAACTCACAACAATCCTCCTGCCTGCCTCAGCCTCCTGAGTGCTGGGATTACAGGCCTGCGTCACCACGCCCGGCCGCAAATTGTTTTCAGCTCAACTATGTTTCTTAAAAAAAAAAATCCAAAATGCCAAAATGTTAAGACAAACCTTAATTTTAAAAAAGTTCCAGTTAGGGAAGGAGCTGCACGGTTTGCTTTCATTTCTTATACTTCCACGTAATCTGTAGCGAAGGACTGATAATGATACACAGCAGCACTTAGCAGTGCTAAGAGATTAAAAGGTTTCTCAGAAAATTATTAGAAATCTACTTTAAAAGGAAAAATCAAATGTTTATCAGAAGTAGGAACAAATTTTGTGTGCACCCGAAATACTTTCTGATATTAAAAAACAAAAACAAAAACTTGTTTTCAGTTTGCATCTTTTTTTAAAGTAAGCCAACAGTCTGTTGTAAGCCAGCAGAGCAAACTTTTAGAACAAGGGCCACAGCTGGCATTGGCTCAGGATGTTTCCTGTGCACAGCTCTTCACAGCTGGGTGCAGCCCCTTAGGTCCTCCCAGGGGCCTAGCAATTTCCTTGTAACCAAAACAGCTTCCCTCACCTTGAGAATTCCAGTTCACAGAAAACTCCCACATGCACTTAATACAATTAACTTCAGGGAGCCAATCTCAACTCTCAGAATAACCTCAGGCTTCCAGAACGTTAGAGATCTAGCCGACCCCAATATTATTTATAACCCCCACACTTACCTGCTCTAACGTAGCGGCAAAGCCCTGTCTGTCTGCTACATATGGCAGCCCATGAACCAAGCCTACTTTTTCTGTCATTTGATTAACCATGTCAGTTAGTGTGTCTGGAATTACTAAAATTAAAACAAAACAAAAAGATGGGGAGAAGGGAGAGAAAAAAATTACTTTTAGTAAAATGCCCACTAATGTAAAATGTTATTTGTGAACTATTACTAAATTATAATAGAAATAAATTTCAAATATATGGATTGAGTAAGATGAATCTCTGAGCAGAATGCAAAATTTCAAAAAGGCATACTTGATAAGCCAGTGTGTGCTCTGTGTCTTCGGCCTGGCATATATCTCTCTTGTATACTAGAGGCAGGGTACACAGTACCTTGAAAACACTAACCCCTGCCCTACCCTGTGGGAGAACCAGCATGGAATAAAGATAACGTTGCACAGAAAAGGACTGGGACACAGAGGTCAAAAGACCTTAGTTCTCTCCAGCGACAGGAAGGGTATCACAGCTAATGGGAGTGGGATGGAATTCTAACAGATTTTTATACTGAAATGCTTAAGAAAAATGACAATTTCGATGCCAAATGTGAAAAATCAAGTCTCGGACCCTAAGCTGTTAGAGATTTGCAATAGTCCTGATCTGCAGGGCATGTGTTAACTTTCAACTCTGCATTTTAAGGTAATAAAAATGCAAGCCATTGCCCTATCTTCAAACAGCAAACATCTCACATCAGGACTGTGTTTTAAAAGTTCCTTCTGGTCATTAAAAACTAACCCTGCTATAGAGAGCAAATCCATCTTCTAGGTCAATAATTCTGAACCAGCAGAGTCCTCCTCACAGGGGACACTTGCTAACTAACGTTGGGAGACATGTCTGGTCATTCCAACTCTGAAGAGGGCTGTCTGAAGCATCTGGTGGCTTGAGGATAGAGATGTTGACCGAACGTGCTACAGGACAGCCCCCGTGACAAAAAATTATCAGGCCCAGAGTACCACTGGTGTTGAGGCTGAGGAATTATAAGACAATGGGAATAAAACAAATGCTTAAAAGGATTCTTGCTAAAAATCATCAAAATAGAAGATGTCATGCTTTTTAACAAGATGCAGTACTTTTAGGAAAAGCTGTACTTACTCATTTCTGTCCCTCTGTGAGAGGTAGTGTTAAGTAAGCCACCATAAACTCAAGCATAAGAAAAGTGAGACACAAGCAAGAGAAAAATCCCACATAGAAAGCGTGCAGACTTGTGATGGACTATGACTCCTTGCGTTAAAGGGAGGAATTTTTTCTTTTCAAAATGAAATGTATATATATATATATATATACACACACATAAACACATATACACACATATATATATATTACTATAACATATTACTATGAAAGTGATGAAGTAAGTTATTAGGCAAATAAAAAAGACTGATGAAGTTATTTTTGGATTTTTTTGGGCATTTGTCATCAAATGAAATTTTATAAAAATAAATATGAAAAATCTCACCTCTTATTCCACTATCACAAATCCATATAAGGTCATATTTTGCAACTTCATATCCTGGCATTAAATTGTTAATTTTAGGATTAATGCCAACCTTTTTGCCACCTAAAAATGTAAAAGTATTGCTATAAAAGATTTAGGAAATATTGAGGATTCTATTACAAAGACATAGGCAGAGAGAAGAAAAGGATATTTTCATATTTAGTAATTTAAACATTTTCACATTCCTTACTATGTCTTTGACAATTCATGGCTTCAGTTTTTTAATTCTTACATTCTTGCAGTAATAGTATGAATCAATATTTAATACATAATTACTATACAGTACCAACACTGAATACTGAAAATTGCTGAACGCAGATTTCTCACCATAAATAAGCACATAAGCAATGCATATTAATAAGCTTAATTTAGCTATTCTATATTTCCATTTTTAAAAACATACGCTATAAACCAATAAATTCTGTCAATTGCAAATGGTGATAGAAAAATTATCTGACTCATATCAAAGCTGTGGTAATTAAAAGAACACTGTAAAATTGATCAGTTGAACAAAGTTCAAAGCAGACCTATGTTTAAAAAACTTTTTTTTAAAAGTAAATATACTTCTACAAGTCTTATTTTGGTTTTTGTGGGTATCAGGAAATAAACTCAGGACTTGTGCTTGCCAGGCAGGCACTGTGCCATTAACCTATATTCTGGCCACAAATCAGAATAGGCCATATAAACTTTAGGAAAAAATACTCTTTATAATGTGCACGTAAACTCTACTACTTATTCTCAATTATTGTCAATCATATATAGAAAAAGCCACATACTGAGAAAATACTTTTATGTCTTGATTATGGAGAAAAACATGGTATTTTTGGTTATTTTGTTCATCACAGACATGAACAAAACCTTTATTTTTAACCTTGAAGGAGGTTAACCACCTTTTGCTATTCTTTAAAACAAAATACCCCAAAAACTTAGGATGAAAACATGCTCAGAACTTCAGTGGGGGACTATTGCCTTAAATCTGCAGTTTAACACAGAAAAGACGACAATACTTAATACTATCAAAGCAAAATGGTTGGTGCAGGATTTACTTACCTATAAATAATCTAGCGTCGACATTTGGATACTTCCCAAGCAGCTTCTTACACACATCAATGGCCGGATCATCATGATCTTGCACACACAGGAGTACTTCATACTAGTCAAAGAAGATGCTTTATGTGAATTAACCTCTTTAAAAGCATAAGAGAAACAAGCAATTTTATATGTAGTTTTTACAGTTAATAGGGAATTTAAGGAATGCAGACAGGTATCATAACAAGTGCTACATAAATAGAGGGGTTTTCCAGGACAGGACAAGCCGAAGGTATAGGGAAGGGACTGGCAGAGGCCAAGATGAAGTCCTGCCACCCCCAGGCAGGCCAACTACTTGGCAAACTGCATTGAGCTGTCCGGAAGAGTGAAAATGCCACTGGCAGGAAGAAAAGTAAACACATCTTCCCTTCTCTAGAAGCTCTGTCTCAGAACCTAACAGTATTCACTAAGGTGCTAGAAATTACAAATGAAATCCCCTCACAATAAACTTTAAAGGTCAAAATGAGATTATCTTTTTTTTGTTGTAAAACTTTAAAAAATAAAATCAGATATAACACTTAGTATCCCAGAAAGCATACTTTGTTAGCCTTCCAAAACTGCCACTTAAAGATTAAAACCAACTGTAGATACCCAATATCTAGGCATCAGGTAGAAATCTAACAATAGACAGCACATAATTACTACCACACTTGACATTTTCCAGAGCTGAATCTAAGCCATACGGTGTCAGCCAGCTTTCTGTCCTGACACTCAAAATGCTTCCTGAAGCCATCAGTAACTAGCGACCCTAATCATACAAATCAAAAGTGGGTAAATCTAACAAATACCATTCCTACTGTGATAAATTTCTCTACTTCCTCTAAAGAACCCCATCCCAATACTAGCTTCTTTAGTACTTTTCTAATTCACGCCCTTTCACAGATATGCTAATATAATTCCCTAAACAAAAAACTACTCTTAGCACTCTTGCCCTCACAAGAGAAACTAGTAAGATATAATACGACAAATGCACACAATGGGAAGAAAAAAGCTAAGCCAGTATGGGTTATGGCACAAGTATTTTGAGAGCATACAGTTTTAGGTGAGAGAAGTTATAAGAGAGGTACAGTTTAAGTTTTACTGATTGTACCTCAAACTTAATTTCAAAATAAATGCCTAATTAGAGTGAAGATGAAACTTAAAGTATCAGCAATGACAATCACTTTGTTTGTCTTCATAGTTTGATCATTTTATCTGCTAGAATCTCTGGTGATATGTAATAGTTTAGTCATCCCAACTACACTACAAGAGGTAAAACATAAGACATTCAAGTGTTTAAAGGCTTTTCTTAGCGAACACAAAAGTAACTGTGCAATTACTTTACACACTCAAAAGGTTTACTTGTTAAATTAAAAACAGTATGTATTAAAATATACGTTTAAGATATTTAAAGAAAACATACTTTATAAATCTACAGAGGATATAAATTATAGTCAGTTCTACTCTAAACAGGCACAATTTGAATACCAACTTGGGAGAAGACCAATTTCCCTCCCATCTTTAGCTGAATAAACAGCTGAAGAGAATACTTTTCCCATTTTCAACAATGGAAAGACTAAAAGATTGACAAGATCAGTGTAAAAAAATTTTTTTAATTTGTAACAATAGGTTGAGTGAATGCTGAATGTTCAGTAATACTGAATCTTTCTGCCCACTTATGGGTAAATTTAGGTACATATATAACATATAAATGTATAAATATTAGACAAAAACCTCATTAATTCACCTTGTTTATCTTAGGATCATAAATGTTTAAAGTATAGTAAATAGGATAAAATATCCTTTTAAGATTGTTTTGGTGGGGGCTGGGGAGATTGGCTCAGTATAAGCCAATAAGCTCTTGCCTGGCAAAAACAAAGGCCTGAGTTCAATACCTGGTTCTGCAAATAAATGAATGAATGAATGAATGAATGAATGATAGATAGATTTGTGTTGGTGTGTACACATGTACTAGGTATTGCATCCAGGGCATGTTAAGCATGCAGTTCATCATCAAGCTACATACTCATGTCCCAAAGCATTTTAATGTCTGAATCAATTATAATATATATCAAGTAGGAATGTCTTACAACATGTTGAATTAGTATTTATGAGTAATCACTGTGGGGCTGAGAATACAGCTCAGTATCATAGCACCTGCCCGGCAAGCAACACCCCCCTGCAAAAGAAAAAAAAAAACAAAAAACCTGAAAGAAACAAAAAAAAAAACCCAGTTATACATCATGATTGCAGAATTTAATGAAAATATAAATTCCAGCCAGGCATGGTGGTGCACACCTATGATCCCAGCACTTGGGAGGCTGAGGCAGGAGGATTGCTGCAAGTTTGAGGCCAGCCCAGGTCACAAAGAGAGTTCAAGAATAGCCTGAACTGCATAGCAAGACCCTCTCAAAAAGAAAGAGAAGAAAAAGAAAGGAAGGAAGAGGGAAGGAGGGAGGGGGGAGGGAGAGAGGGAGACTCCATGACAAAATGGATTCAGACCCCAAACGTCTACAGTATTTGTTGGTACAGAGCTGGTGTTGTTTTGGGTTTTGACTCAGGTTTCACCATGTGTCTCAGGCTAGCCGTGAAATTTTGGTGATCCTTCTGCCTCAGGCATGATGCACTACATGACCAGCTAATCGGGCTAAAGCCTGATGCCGGGAAGGGGATGTTTTATAAAAGAACCACTCTAAATCCAAACTTTAGACTTCTCAAGAAAGGTCTGATTTACAGCTTTTCAAACTTATCTGATAAAGTCCTAATCTTTCAAACTTTACTGCATGTGTTAATTATTGTGCATGCTCTTTCAGTCATTTCTATTTTTAAAATCTTTGCCAGAAGACTACTGGGTTAGAAAAAAAATTCCTATTATAGAGAGCTACATCGCTGACGATGAAGAATCTAAAACATGGCTCTGGTCTTGTAACATTTTAAACCAGTTCTACACTGGCAAAATCGACTCCTACACTACCACAACCAGCACAGCCCCAATCTGTTAATCCTGACCATTCACTTATATTCTTCACACGGCCAGAATTTCCTGCAATGAAGCCAGCCAGCTACTTCAGACGCAAACATCTTGCGACAGCTACCATCTGCGCTGATGCCTGATTGAGTGCCCAATTTCATAGGCAATGGGTTGGGCGATTTTTCTCATTCTTACATTTCACTTCCCAAAATATGTACCAATATAAAAATGGATTTATAAGATACTGAAAGCACAGACGTCTTTCCGGGCAATTAGTATAATCTCACCCAAACAGCCAGAAATTCAGGACAAGTACTACTAGTAAATATGCCTGCACATGTCTAAAATTAATTAAAATGTAAAGCTTAATATATATATTCAAAATGGCCTATAGTATTAATAAAGAAAGTTACATCCATAATAAAGATGTTTCTACACTTTGGTAAAATGATATTCATGCTCAAAGCAAATACTGAATGCTGGCCTGGCAAGTCAGGTGAGTATTTTCTGACAACTTGGTTCTCTGGTTACATGAATACATCATCTGTTCACTCAGATTTGTGTGAGTTCAGTGGTGTAACCTTTACTGTTCTGGGCAACATTTCCCACCATATTTGGTTTTTAAAACAGCAATTGGTATGGGATCAAAATTGTCCCTTGGATTGCAGTTTTCCACAGTTGATGGACCCATATGGTCCCAGGGTTATTTCCAAATTTTCTATTCATACAGCTACCAATTCTTTTTAATTAGAAAATAAATTACTAAAAAAAAAAACCTGCATATGCCATTACTCTTTGCAATGGGTACCAAAATCATTCTCTTCAACCAATTTCAATGCCTCCATGGGACAATGTAAATTTACAGCCAAAGATATGTGAGACCAGAGAGAGCTCCTGAGATGATTCTGAACTGTGATTTAAAAAATATTTATTCAGAAGAAGAAATTAAGTATCAGATCTTCCTAAAGGTCCACAGTTGATGGACCCACATGGTCCCAGGGTTATTTAAAAAGCCCTTGCTGTATAATTAAAGTGCGTGCTGGGTTCCCATTACTTACCAACTCACAGGGGCTACACCATAAAAATTAAATGGGCAAGGATTAGGAGCGATTAAATGGGGAAGGACACATGACAGCTACACAACAAAATGGAACAGTTTCCCAATGACACATGCTTATCATTCTAAGCTAAGACTTACTCATAATGAACAAAACCGTTCTCCCATCAATACAAATAATTCTCCTTTGCATTTACTTTTACAATCTGGGGCTTGAAAAACTTCTATTTTTCTTATTACAAGGCACATTTTATATTTTTACTTATCCTGAATTATAAAAGGCTATGTTTTATATTTAGTTTAAAAAGGTTAAATATATAAAATTTTATCTTTTAAAGAAATGATATGCAATTAAGTGGATGACACATGCATATTGAGATCTCTAAAATTATAAAATACGAATATACATAAACCAGAAGAAATTAAGATGTTTGGCCTTAAATTACCCCTCAACGTCTAAACGCTAAAATTTGTAGTGATAATACAAAAATAACACCAAGAAAAACCAAACGACTGAATGATACCCAGGGCTACATAGTTAAAAAGAGACACACTGAGGCAGTGGCCCTATCAGGTGGCCTGATCCAGCTGCACACAGCAAGTGGCCTTTTATCACTAAAAGCTCTAAAATGTTTGTTACCATTGAATTAAGGCTATCACACAAGTGCTGTTCTTTTCATTGCTGCTACTTAGAAAAACAATGGCTAAAAAGAAAGAAAGGTCACAAAAGCCAGTCACCAGAAGGGTACAAGCAGCATCTTCCTTCTGAACCTGTGAGCTATATTGTCCCTGAGGAAACAGAAAGGAAGAACTGCAAGCGGGAAAAGTAGCTATGAAAAAGACCTGAAGCAATGGGTTAAAAACTCAAGGCAAGTGGAGACTACAAAGGAAAAACTTAATCATACTGAAAAGCAAACAGGTAGAAATTCAAAGACATGTTCTTCATACAAGTAAGGTATTCTTTAAAAAGCAGTCTCAACTAGGCAATTTATAAAGTTGCAGGACAGCTAGATAAGAAAATGAAGAATACTGAACTCTCCCAAAAAAGAGGTGAAATGTTAAAGGGAAATGTAAAAGGAATATTTCTATCTCAAGAAAAATGGAAGCTCTTTAGTAACCTGAGTTTCTACACACAACAAATTACATTCATATATGGTCATGAGCAATACAATTAGGGATTAAAAGTCTGAATAGTAAGAAATTAAAAATTAGGTAAGATGAAGTCCGACTTTGCCACTTCTGCAGCCTCTTCTTGATTGAAAGTTTCAAAGGGCATTCCTGTTAGGTCTAATTGTCTCAGGTCCTATTTCAGACCAATAAACACTGTTTCCTCACTCTTGTGTCTCCTCTCCCTGTTGCTTGATATACCTCACGAGGAACAAGATTGTAAGGTCAGATTCTTAGTACTGGACAATGCCTGCATTCCAGGAGGTTTCCTTGAAGCTCTGTACTTCTGATGGGCAAAGGGACTTCACACCCATCATTGTCCTATGCCTATTACCACTGAAGTTACTAAACTGTATGAGGCAAGAGCATGGTGAATTTTTAAAACCGATCCCATATACAGTGTTGAAACTACTAAGTATTTACAAGAGAAAAACACACCCATTGGTAAGTCCATTTCTAATTAGTAAAAACACTGTACTTACTTTGGGATAATCCAATTCAAAGAATGTCTCCAAGTTGTTGATTAGATTAGGGTCTACCCCTTTCAGTGGTTTCAGAAGTGACACACCCGGCAGCTTGCTGTATGGCTGTTTATCTGTTGCCTTCTTGTTGAGGTGTAATCGGCTAGAAATCAAATGACACAAATTACTGCTAAAAAATGTATTAACGCTACAGCAAAATACAGCAGACACAGTCTATCAGTGAATTGCTATGCTGCGCCATCCGTTGAGATTAAAAAAAAAAAAAAAAAAAAAAAAATCTGACATCTTTCCAAAACACAAGACCTGAAGAATAAAGGGAAGTAACACTAAGTAAGCTCACACTTTAGGACAACCAGAACGAAGCTGAACAAACATTTTAACAAACTTAGAGGTCTCATCAGAACTTAGACATGCTTTCTATTTATTGTCAATTGCTGGGGTTGATGCTTCAAAACTATGCCAGACACAGAAGAGGAGGGATCTCAATTCGTTGGGAAGAAACGACAGTGAGTAGCCCACAGTATGACTGCCCTTCCTCTCAAACTGCAATCAACATGCCCAAATAATAAAATTCTTAACACTAATTATTACTGTCTAGATAACATACGATTAAAAATGCTAAACAACCACCACAAAAAGGCAAGAAAATGGGTTTATTGAAAACTCCCGGGGCCAGCAAAATGGCTCAGTAGAATAAAGGCCTGAGTTCAATCCCTGGTTCCACAAAAAAAAAAAAAAAAAAAAAAAGAAAACTCCCAATATTCAAAAGCAAAGAAAGACAGGAGTAGAACAGAGGAAAATTGCAAGCAAGGAAAAAAAAAATCACAATGAGAAAAATGTCTACTAATGACAAGAAGACATTATCAGTATCAGCAGTTAACAGAAGCTGGCCAGGGCTCGGTTGCTGGAGCATACCACAGTGCTACAACACCAGGTTCTATGAAGAACACTGCCAATCAGAGGGGAGAAGGTGGCCCAGTGAACATCATGCTGTCAAAACAAGACGCCATTCAGAGAAAAGTGTAAGGTCTCTGTGAAGACTTCCTCTCGAGTTCTCAAGATCACACTGCAAGTACTTCTCCTAATCAAGGCTCCAAGCCTCAACAGTAATCAGACGGTAGATTGACCATGGATCCATCTGCAAGCTGTTTGAAAAGCACATGTTTTTCTGCATTTTAGTATCTTGAAATCAATGGCATCTTATAATTACTGCCAGCCAGCTGGCAATCATAACAGTATCATGTAAACCAACCAAAAAGACCTTCTTTTACAAGAAAAAAAAAAAGCCCACTAGTATCAATGCATCACTGAACTACATTACGAATCTGTGAAGTACTTCTTGAAGCATACCAGGGCCATTACCTACATCAACTAAGGCTCATGCCCAGTTAAGGTCAGGGTGTACAGCAGCCAGCACCTGTTTCTAATATGACCACAGGAACACTTCCATAGCAACAAGTTATGTGCAACAGAACTTTTGTGTCATTGTTTGTTTGTCTTTCTGAGACAGGGTCTCCCTATGCAGTTCAGGCTGGCCTTGAGCTCATTTCATAGCCTGGGCTGGTCTCACACTCTCAGTGATCCTCCTGCCCCAGCCTCCCAAGTGCTGTTTGAATCACATATTTAACTGATTGAACTAGTAACAGGTTCAAATAGTTGAAGCCACTAAAAACAAAGAAGAGTCTCATAAAAGCTGGCCAACAGAACATTTTCAAACTGACCCAAACATGTGATCATCAATTAATTTTTTTCTGGAGTTTGTCAAAATTATCAGTCTATAGCAGATTAGAAAACTTTAAAACAACTAATTTTAAATTAACAGACAGTCTGGAAAATACTGATCTAGAGGGCTACCCAGAGACAAAACAACTATCTAAAACTTGAATAACCACAGAAATGATCACTCTCCCTTTTTTTCCTTTCACAGTATCTATTATACCACTGAAATTTTATTTATTATTTCAGATTCTTCCACTCTCTCATTTCTAACAAACCAGCACAGCTTGGGAAACCTACAAGACAACTAGATTGCTTGCGGGAAGTTTGTATCACGCATTCAACTGATTGAAATAGGAACAGGTTCACATGGTTGAAACCACTAAAAATATAAACATAAAAGCTGCCACCCACCTCTACCCACCTCCCATCTACCTAATTCCAATAACTACTTCCATGGCATTATCAACATGTTCACAAAGGGGCCACAGTTTGTATGTTTCAGTGCCTGGCAGCTACAATTTTAATTTGATCATTCCTACTGGCTTGAACCACTAGTGGTACATGTATGACTGTCCCACTGGGTGGCTCACACTGCTTCTCAGGTTTATGATTATAATCAAAGAAAGACGTGATTTAACATATAAGATCAATAAAAGTGATTGGATCTGTTTGTACTATCAGTGGTACAAGCTGCATGATGGGATAGCCATGCTTGTATCACAGGTGGTTCAAGTCTGCAGGAACATATTTATTTTTTACCAATCCTTCCAGAGATATTTTGAAATATACACAGGCCAAAACATGCACACAAACACATACACAGAAGTGACTTACACACACACACACCTATCCATGCACTATCTTCTCTTTTATGCCTCAAACATGTTGTAGCATGTTCTACATACATGACTGAACGTTTAGGAAAAATCCTGGCACCCAGAGGAGGAGGGTAGGGTTGCTGCTTATCTTGTACTCAATCCTGAGGGTTGTGGAATAAAAGGAAACAGTCACACTGGAAAACATCTCCCATGTGGGTTTAGGGCCCAGAATGCAAAGTAATTGTTGTTGCCTGAACAAAACCCGAGAGAAGGAATGAGAAACCATCATCTATCACCAAGAATACATAACAATAACCACACAGCGTCCAGAAATAGAACTGTGAGCTAGATTTCCAGAAATGAGCCAGAATGCATCAGAGAGAATAAGAGGTAAAGAGAGAAGTCACAAAAGAGTTTTAAAAGATGTGGATGATGGGATAGACAGATTCCAGGAGTTCTAGCTATGGCCCCTTTGGTGATCAAGCACGCGAGGAAACTGTCTCAAAGCAAAGTACAGACCAATTCCCAGAGAAGCCCAGCCCATTAATACTTTCACAGAATTTGGCAAACTTTAGATTAAAAACAACACCCAGCTTTAAATTTTCGGTCAAATTTCAGAGTGTATCCTATTTCCTTTCTCCTTTATTAAGATGTTTGATTTAAATAATTTAAATACCCTTTAGATATCCTCCTATCCTCTGAAGTTCTTCATATCAAGAACACATTTTATCATATTCATTTTGACTTCTCAAACAATGAAGGCTCAAGGATGAATAGGATTGGCATTTTATCTGAAATTTCTACCCAAAATTATAAGCCAGATTAAACTCTAAAACTTTGTAAAAGTCTCATTTGTAACACTCCTCTGTCTCTGCATCAGCCTTTATTATTCGCCTTCCGTACTAAGTGGTATGCTTGGAATGCACTCCCAGGACAGGGACAGGGACCCCAAACTGCAACCCTAAACCCACTTATTTATCACAAAGTGCCAACACTGCTATTGAACCTGAACAATGAGGTTTCAGTTTAGAAAACAAAACAATAAATAAAACAAAACAAAACACCCAAACTCATACACTAACATCTTTTGTATTACAAGAAAAGCAATGCTGTAGGTTCCCACCCACATGCTGTAGGCTTGCCACCAGGGCCCTAGGACATGAGATCCTCCAAAGGTGACTGGGAGCCCATCTGAATGATGTCTCAAGTGGTCGCAGGGCGCAGCCCTCCATGTGAGCTGGTGCTGAGGGGCTCTGCCTGGCCCTACAAAGTTTACTGGCTTCAAACCAGTTCTTACTGTTTCTCAGCCGAGTGTCTGCATTAGGCAGACAGTACGCATCAAGGCTGTGGCCTCCACACACTGCACACACAGGACTTCTCACGGATGCCCATTTCTACCCTCAGACTAGAGCAGCCAATGACTTTTTTTTTTCTTTTTGCCAGGATCGTGGGTCTATCACTTCTCAGTTCCTGGTTCTGTACTGAGAATCCAGTTCTACTCTCCTATCATGCACTTAGCTTGCAGCCTTGAACTTTCAATGTATAAAATACACATTATAAAGCCACACCTGCAACAAAAGCATTACTAGCATCCCAAAGGCCTAGCATGTCCCCTTGCATTCACTATTTACTGCCTTTCTCTTGGCCAGTCACTCCCCTGACTGCTAACACGGCAGACTAGTTTTGCTAGTTCCAAATTCTATGAAAATATAATCCCAATGGATACACCCTTTCACAGCTGCCTTCTTTTAAATTATGCTAGTGAGTCATCCACACTGCTACATTTGGTTACAGTTTATTCTTTCTCAGTAAAGTACAGTGTTTCTTGTCAAAATACCACATTTTATTTTCTGTTGAGTTAGGCTGTTTCAGTTTGATGCCATTACAAATAATGCACAGCTTTGTCTCTGCGCTCACACAAATCTGTACTCCCCTAACCCATGGACCTTCAACTTTTGTAAATATCAGGAAACAAAAGAATGAAATTACTCTCCTATGGGGGGGGGGGAGAATCAGACCAAACACAGCAAACACATTTTAGAATACAAGGCTCTAAGGAGGACAGTGATGCCTGAGACACGGAAAACAAATGAAGTGAGTGCTGCCCCTGCCCCTGCTTGCAGCTTCAAGATCATTTCCAGGTTATGGCCCAGGGATGGTGGAACCATGCAGAGGGGATGGAGCTGAGTATGGAAAAATGTTTTTAGGCTACACTGTCAGGTACACAAAGAACGCAGAAAACAAAAACAGTAATGGGAAGGAAAAAAAAAATGAAATGAACTCAGGTCGCTGGGTGTTATGAACATCATCCTTATGTAGCACAAACATGCACCACTAAAAAAGAAATGTTGCCGGGATTAGAATTAGCAGACAACACTGACTCACTGCTTGGCATTCCCGTCCATCTCTGGAACACGGAGACTTCCCTGTCTTATTTTCGAGCTCTGTGTATTATCATTTCAGCAATTCCACACGTTTAGAACAGGGCAGATGGCTTTCACCTGTGCACAGGCTGCTTTCCATTGAGAAGTAACTTCTGTCCTATCCTCTGAAAATGCAGTGTGACACAAATTATCCAAGTGTGTTTGAACACTTCTGGAGGAAAGAGACAGAAGTCATCTAACTTTTGCTAAGAAGTGTTCCTTTACAACTCACATTCCAAGAGTGTGCAAGGGGGCTTGAGAGAAATTCTAAGTCTTATCCTCTACAGCTCCCCACAACTGCTGAAACAAAACCTGATCTTCAGGTGATTCATAAGCCCTTTCAAGGCAGGAAGCACTGCTTAAAGACTCTTCTATAAGCTCTTCCTCAGCTCTAAGAACAAGGCTGAAAAGGTAGCTCACCCTTTCTGTAAGAAACACTGTGAAAAGTCCACAAAGAAACAAGCAGGATCGTTTTTGTAATTACAGAAAAGAATAAAATACAAGAAGCAGAGCTGGAAGGTAGAGAGAAATATTCCAAGAGTACAAAAAAAAAAAAAAAAAGGTGCACAGGCTAAACATGGAACAGAAGGATGCAGAGGAAATGAAGAATAAAGAGAAAGAATTCAGAATTCATGGGGCTCACCCAATTATTGGAGAGAGGGCTGGCGGGGTTAATGAGGGTAGACATGGGCTCCCAGGTTTGGATTTAACTAACTACTGACACTAATTAAAAAATCTGGGCAGGAAATCTCAAGTATAATGAGAACTGAACATTGCACTAAGTTGTTCTTAAGACCTAGTGTTATACACAGTCTAACAGGAGGTCACATCTTAGTGGTCCAGCTGGAGTCCAGGCATCTGCAGTTCCTTAAGCATCTCAGATGCTTTTGGTGTAGGCTTGATACTGGAGAAGAACACAGAACAGTCAGCTCCACCTGAAGAAACACTACAGGAGACTGAATCTGCAACAGCCGGGCAAAGTAGTGACACAGAGTTTTATTCCCAGTTTGTAAAATTCTTGAATAAGTGAAAAGGAACTAAACAAAGAGATGCGGAGCTCAGAGGTAAGGATCCCTTAGAGCTAAAAACATGGGAGCCAGTCACATGCTATTCAGAGGTAGTCAAGAATCAAAATCTAGAACCAGTAATACATGAAGGAGACAAAGAGTAAGCAGCAATCAAAAATAGACTGCTGGGGTAACAATAAAAGCAGAGGACTTGTGAGGATGGCTGTTTATTTTTTTAATGGGTCAAGAAAGACCATTCAGGGGCCGGTGAGACAGCTCAGTGGTCTAGTGCCTGCTTAGGCAAGTACGCAGGGACTGTGGTTCGATCCCTGGCACCACACGCACCAGCCCCCACACTGGGCCACACACACACAAAGAACATTACATTCACACAGCAGCAAAAGCTTCTATAAAAAAATGTTCATTTAGTGAATAAGTTAACTTAGATTTTTCACTGTTAAAAAGAAAATTTTCACTGTGGAAGTTCCTGGGGGCCAGGGGAGCGTAGGTACATAGTGGTTTTGGTGTCACAGTTTTTGTTTCCTTTTTAAATTTGTCTGTTGTCGGTTTCAGTGGAATCCTGAACACTGACAGACTTCGGCAGTGTGCTGTATTTTTACACTGAAAAGGTTAGTAACCTGTGACTTGTGCATAACCCTGTAAATAGATGATGGTAAACGCAGCTACATTTGCAAAACAGTTTGTATTGTAGAATTTCTTTGTCAAATAAAATATTTTAAGACTGTAAAAAATTAATTAAAAGAGCATTAAATCCAGAAAAGCGTCAAGACACAAACTGACTTAACTGATGTCCTCCATGTAGTTAGTGACTTCTGAGCCCTGCTGCAGGAACAGGGCAGTTGATGGAACCATGGGGTAGACTGATGAAACTCAGGTTAAA
>PVKA01012696.1:24356-57206 GCA_004027165.1 Ctenomys sociabilis | reverse complement strand
GGGGGATATGGATTGTCTCTATACCACTAAATTAACCACACTGGGCTCCAATTTGTAACCCACCTGCTTTCACCTCAACAGGGATGAATCCCTAGTGTGTGCCACCACTCCTGGCCAGGAGGTAGCATCCCTAACATGGGAAGAAGAAACTGGACCAGGGTCTCATTTCTATAGATGAAGAAACTGTGACACATAGTTACATGGAAAGTACTGTAACGCAAGGCTGGATGAGAACAGCAAATCTCCGCAAAGAACAGATCCAAGACTTGGATGGGTATCTAGGTAGACTGACATGATAGGAAGAACAGACATCAAAAAGATGACAAACACATTTCTCTTTTAGGAAATCCTGATGAGAGGCATAGCTTTTGTGACTCCCACTGAGAATGCAATTTTATTCAATGCCTTCCTTTGAACTCTTGCTTCTATTAAAAATTAATTAGTGCTCTAGTGAAGGGAAAGCCTCCCCTTAGAAATCAGGGAGATTTCTAGTGCTGCTCACTAGAGGTGGTAAGTCATCAGTACCTCTATATGTAGATGAACATAAAAATAAATGTTCTATCTCATAATACTACTGTTTTATTCGAGACATTAAAAGCTTTAAGCAGACACTAAAAATGCACCCTTCTACTCATCTATGATAAACACCAAATGAATGTTTCTATTACCCAGATAAGATACATAGCTGATATAAGAACCCCTGCATTTCATAGTATTCATATTTAGGACATTGCTCTAGTTCCTAGGGAGAACAAAGACATAGCTTTATTCATTGGAGAATTCATAGCTTTATTGAAACAAACAAACACACATTAATAAAATACAACAACTAAGTACCAGAAATAGTTCACCCAAGATCTTATAGAACATGAGACCCAGGAGAGTTGCTGAAGTCAGATACTCTTTAATCATACTCATATAAGTGGAGGAGAATATTGGATCCTCCTTCCACTGTTACACATCTTCCCTGAACTGGAATCCACCAGTTTAACTGATCAAGAAGCCCTGAATCTACCTAAGGGCCAGAGATGCTATGTTTTCCTTAACTGTAAACCCAGACATCAGGAAAACAACTTGGAGTAAGTAGGAGGAGAATTAACTGAGTCCTATGTGAGGATACTGTTAGTTTAAAATAAATAAATAAATAAAGAACAAAAAACAGATGTGTTTAGGCATGCCTCTAAAGGTCTATTTTGAGTTGAGAGGAATCTGTCCATTTGTTTATTCCACCCAGAGCCCGCCCTGGCTCCAAGCACACCCTGACATCCTGTTGCCAGAAAACCCCCTCCCCCTCCCTTCCCAGCACTGTCTGCAGGTGCTTTCAACCTAAAAATGAAGTCCTCTGCGTGAGCCAGTAAGGGACTCCATTGAACACTTGGCAGTGAAAGCTGCTGGCCCGATTTCCACATGCATATCTGGGAGATTTCCAAACAGATGCATATGCATCTTCCCTTTCTTGGCAGGAGAGCTGAGAATTTAAGCATTCTTATGGGGAATTTATGCTGTTCTGAATACTTAACCCATCATGGAAGCAGTGCAAAAGAGTTCCTAGAAAAGATTCGACCTTCCGCCTTCTTTTGGAGCCTGTAACTTGGCCTCCTGTGTCTTTGTTGCTTTTTATGAAAGCTTTAGTGACTTTCTTTGTGAACAGATGATTTTCACTCTCCTGAGCTCTCTAGTGTCTATTTTATTTTCAACAATGATTTCCATTTCATCTGAATCCATTGTCATGGTCAAAGATGTGCTTCTTTATTCAGAAAGTGACATCAGTAGAGGTGGAAAAAAATATTGTCTGATACCCATTTGGGGGCAATTTAACAAAAAGGTGGCATAAATGAGAGTAACCTATAATTTTATTACCTGGAGCTACATGCTAACAAGGACAAAATGAGTTTCACCAATAAGTGAGCTACAGATAAATCAGTAGCCTGATTGGCAAATCCTAAACAATAACTCTTAGTCCTTGGAGTCATTTAATCCCTACATGATCAGAGAGAACAAAGAAAGTCCTGCATATCAGGAAGATTTTATAATTTCATATTTGTCTGGGCTAAATACAGCCAAGAGCTTTTTAATATTCTCCCCAAAGGATACTTTGAAGACTCACCAAATGCGAATTACTCTGTAAAAAGGCAGAGATGCAATGCTCTGCAAATAGTATTTTCTTAGACTGGAGAAACTGCAAATAAAACAAACACAACAAAGAAAATTAAACAGTGTTTGAAAAGAGTAAGAGAGTAACCCAGCCTCCTTGATTTGACACTGCAAATGATTTTAATAATGGCTAGCCAGATTCTTTGATAAATACAGTGAAGGAATACTCTTTGTTTCTCCATCTGCTCAATATTCCAGGTTTTCTTTTTAATTTACTGCTTTGGCTGAACTGCTGCCCACCCTCCACCTGCCTCCCATCCTTCCTCTTCTTAACTCTGAGACCCGATTAGGCTCGACATGGGTCCCTCCAAGAGCACCTCCCACTACTCAGATCCCCGGAGTGCAGCTGCAGGCACTTAGACATCTGCACCCATTCCTGAGTCTATTCTTTGACTCAGTAGGATGCCTTGAAGAAAGGTGCTCAAGCAGGATCTAACAGGATCTTTATGAGTTGGAAGCTTGTGTTCCATCTTTAGGGTAACCACTTGGCTAGCAGATGTCAGAGATGGTGAGACTCCTACATTCACCTCCCCCTGGCACCCAGAAGCAGGGATTTATGAGCAGCCAAGACCAGAGGGCACCCCACAGTGGTCTGTGCACAAGGCCTTGTAAAACAAAGAGAGTGTCTTCAAGCAGCTGATCTGCATGGGCAGCACTCGGCTGTAGGTAGGCTGGCGCACCAACTGTTTCCCCTAAAAGAATAACAGAGGCTGAGGAGAATGCGCTTCCAACTGCGAAGCAGTTAGAGTGCTGTGGAATGGCTGATGGCTTGCGTGTGGTCCCCTCAGCTCCCTGGTGGAGCCTGCTCATAGCTGTGCAATTGGATAAAATGGATTGGAATGAGGCTGTCATATAGAACTGCCAGCTGTTCTACTGTTAATAAAGACACTATTTAGCTATTAATGCATCCCGTTCTTCCATGTTGTGCCCATTCAAACAAAATATCTTTGTTTGTGGAGGGGGTGTGACCGCACCTGTTCTTGATTGGAGAATCCATGGCCTGTGCAGGCCCCTTTTCTCCACCCCGCAGCAACTGCAGCTCCCAGGCAGTGCTTGCCTGCAGAAGAAACAGGAACCAACTAGCAGGATTAAAACATGAAAACACAAAACTGCTGTTGCTTCAAATAGCATTTTGTGCTGCACACAAAATGGTTTATTGGGCAAGTCAGAATTTGCTTGTGAGAAAATTCTATGTGACTAATGACCTTTCCTTTTTAAAGGAGTTATTGAATTTTCAGCATTGCTGGGTCTGAAGGTTGAATTCTCCAAGGTGGTATCGGCAGGAGAAACAGCTGTAGGAGAAGTCACTGACCCAAAACACGACTTCCTGAGCAAATGAAGCAGCAGGGCACCTCTCATTCCTCACCGCAGCAAGCACTGAGCCAGGCTCTTCCACACACCTGCCCTGAGGAGCCTAACGTAGGGAAAGAAAGTGTTCATGCATCGGAGAAACACCCCATGGAGAGCAAGCTCCCTCTGTCCCCTCTTTCTGTGGACAGACAGGAAGCACACAGGGTGTCTAGGAGGCCTCCCTAGAGCTGCAGTGAAAGCCTACAGTGGAGCCACATTTCTGAAATTTATGAGGATGTCGCCCTACTGCCACTGCTTCTATGAGAGAACAGAGACAAGGAAATTGTGACAGTCATCATCAGTCTGTGGGAATTAGGTGCTCTCAGGTAGTCTGCTAAAGCTGCCATAATAAAACGCCATCCACTGGTGACTTCAACAACAAATGTGTATTTGTTACTTCTGGAGATGGAGAAGACCACGGCCGATGTGTGGGCAAGGCAGGTTTCCTGGTGGGGCCTCCTTCCTCAGCAATAGATAGCTGCCTTCTCAACATGTCCTCACATGGCTTATATGGGGGTCCCTTCTTAGGACTTGGCCCCCTTTGTGACATTATTTAACTTTCATCACCTCCTCATAGGCCCTAGCTCCAAATGTGCTCATTGGCTGGGTGAGGGTTACAAAATGCAAGCTTAGAGGTAGGTCTGTAACACTAGGCAAAGCGTTCTTTTTGCTCTTCCTGAGAAGTAAAGGATAGGAACACATCCTTCAGCTACTCAGGAAGATGGGGGGGGGGCTTCAGAAATCGGGAGTAGCCTCTCTGCTCCTACACATTCTGGGAACTACCTCAGACACACAACCTGCAAGCTACATGCTAGCTCTCCACAGTTATTGCTGCCTACCAGAGAAAGACTTCTGTAGGGCCTGCCCCATGCGCAGTTCTGGATGTATACCTGGCTGGCTGGGAGGGCAGAGATATTTTATACTCACTGTGTTTTACTTTTTTAGGTGCTCGGGATTGAACCCAGGGCTTTCACATTGAGCTACATGAGCAGTTCATTTCATTTTTTAGTGTGAGACCAGGGTCTCATTCAGGACCAAGTTACCCAGGCTAAGCTCAAACTTGCAATCCTCCTGCCTGAGCTTTCCAGAGGGCTGATACTACAGGCATGTGCTGTCTCAGGAAAGCTTGTCCCAGCCAAGGATAGTGCATTCTCAGCGGTGGTAGAGCGTGCCTCGGTGCATGCCTTTCATATGCAAGCTAACCAGTGCTGAGCTCCTATCCCCCAGCCACTTACATCTCATTATCAGACATGAGCCAGTGTTTCCCCTGTTCTAAAACAACCAGGAGAACTAGTGACCATCTCTGTCCCAAAGAGCACTGACTTTATTCTAACTGTGCCATAACAAGTGGCCAACCATGTCCTTGACTCTTCCTTGCAAACTACTTAATGACTGGTTTGATTTTCTTTGATCTATGCTTCTGCCTCTGACCAAAATCTGGTACTTGCCCATGTGACCTTGTCGAGGCTTGCACACCCCTCATTCAGAGAATGTGAGTACTGAGTTCTTCTTTCAAAGATGCTGAACAACTGTGCCATCACTTAGTCACTACTAGAGATTAAAAACCTTAAGGTACATTTTGAACAATTATCCACCTGAGGACTGCTACAAGGACAGAAGAGAACCTCTGGCTCTTGTGGCTCCAGGTGGGGGCAAGGACAATGGGCTGCTCCCAAGAATGATGAGCTTGTGAGCAGGAGAATGCCCTGCATAACCCAGTCACTGGACTGGATCCATTGGAGCAGAACTTTGCTCTGGGGAAGTTACATTCATCTATCCAGGAGGTGGTGTCTGCAGAAGCCTCCAGAGGCACGTAGAACTAGATAAGATCAGCGAATAGAAGCTTGGACCATCTCCTGCCATGGACTTTTAAAATGAACAGGTATTAAAAGGTAACCTTTGCACCAGGCACATGGCTCAGTGGAATAAGTGCTTCCCTGGCAAGCACCAGAGCCAGAGTTCAATCCCTGGTTATGCCAAAAAAAAAAAAAAGTAACCTTTGCCTTTGGCACCTATTCCTTGCATCTACACAAGAGAGAAGAACAGAAAAGCCGCGCTGGAGCTCTAGCATTGACCTCCCGCCACTTTGATATCTATAACTCATGCAGAGGAACTTCAATTTTGATCTCTATTTTTAATGAGAAAAAAAGATAAAAATCACAATGAAATAGTTTCAAAACAGGTTAGGATGGTTACAATAATTAATACATTGCATTTTGTTGTCTTCATAGTAGTTATTCAGAGGACAAGATGCAGATATGATATCTTGTCTAAACAATATTAGTACAAACTTTTATTCTCAATGAACTAAGAGAAAGTAGCTGTGTATCTATCCTAAGTCTCATATATATATATATATATATATATATATATATATATATATTTTTTTTTTTTTTTTTTACACAAAACATCGCATATGCTAGGCAAGCACTTTATCACTGAGTAACATATTCAGCCCTTTTTCACTTTTTATTTTAAGACAAGGTCTCACTAAGTTGCCCAGGCTGACCTTGAACTTGTGATTCTCCTGCCTCAGCCTCCTAAATACCTGGGATTATAGGCATGTGCCACACTTCCAATCAACTTTATGCTTTTAAAAATAAATTTAATTTAAAAAGAAAAATAAATAAATTTGATCTCTAGGTTTAACTTTCCAGTTAGAATTCTGAGGTTCAGTTTGGAGAATCCAGTTTCAACTAGTCTCAATTAAATTTTAATAACCAAAATTAAGAGAAAAGTACACAATTCCATCAGTATACAAAAGGGGATTTGAAAGAGTTAATGGTGTCAGGAAAATATTTTAATTTATGCCATTTTATATTTACGTATCTTCATTAGCAGCCATATTTCTTTGTGAGATAGAAAGTGTGTAAGTAAATAATTTGGGAATAGTTAAGAGAAAAATAGTGAGTATGGCAACTCCCACACTGTAAGCCCTTCGTTTAAATCTGTGGAGTGATAATGAAAGTGCTCCCTCTGCTTTAGAAAATTCCGATGAGATGTCTGTGGAAAGGGTGTTGCTCCTAAACAGCTTGGAAACCGCAGGTCACCCAGATCCAGAAAGTGCAGCCACTAGAGCACGTTAGCTGCCACCGGGCAGCTCTGCTCTCCGTGCCCGCCTGCACAGCGCCAGCCCCGCGCTCTGCGACCTCAGCTGCGCGTCAGCGCTCCCTCTTGGCCTCACTGGGGAGCACAACGTGCCTAATGTGAGCGCCTCCTTTCAGATTGAACTCAGTTTCTTGCTTCCTCATCTCCTAGAGATACTTCTGTGCTGGAATCTTAGTCTTTGAAGTATGTTTTTCTTCTTCTTCTTCTCCTTCTTCAAAATTCTTTATTTCCAACTTCATTCTTCTGAGAATTCTTTCGTATGGATTCATCGTGACACTTCACAGCAAGGTGGATTGATTCCTTTTGATTTTGGCCTGGATGTCAGGAGTCCCAGACTTGGCTCCTTTTCTTCAGAACCATGGGTGAATGATTTTTGCACTCTCAGTTCAAGTACTGCCAACTCCATCAAAACTTTTCTGACACTAGATGGATTATTTCCTCTTACTTTTATTTTAAAACCAGTCATTGTGCATTTATACCTCACTGTTTATGCATCCGTTTCCTGTACTAAAGTTTGAACATTTGAGAGTCATGGTCTTATTTATCTTCGTGTCTCCAGTGTACAGTGTGTATCACAGTTTATCAAATACGCTGAAAGAGTCAATGGGGTTCAATGAGGGTGCCTGCTCTGTGGCCTTGCTCTCATTCTCTTTGCCCCAGCTGCACAGGCTTCACCCGCTCAGGTGGAGCAAGGAAGGCTTTGCCCCCCTAGATCTGCAGCTGTTGTGAGCTTTGGATGAAGGTGCCTCTAGCTACAAGTCCTCCCGCAGACAAACCTCATGTTTCATTGCTTGTCCCACCTCACACTGTAAGAGAGGGTCCTCACTGAATGGAGGACAGTGTTGGTGGGAGGAGCGTGACCAAATGCAACCCTCTGTTCTAACAAGGTAGCACATCACTGTTCCCCCAGAGATCGTCAGCCAACCAGAACAGGCCCTAAAGAATGGACTGTGTCTGGGTCCTAGAGCTCTCTTAATCCAAAGGTTACACAGTTCTTTTCCCCACTATATGAGGTGTCACATGGAAGGTCAAGGTAGTTTGACAATTCGTCCTGGCACCCAGGATAAGAGTTGGACTATCCATTGTGAGATAGGTAAAGAACTAGGATAAATGAATTTTGTAAACCAGAAATGGGAAGAACAATGCTGCTCTATAAGATATTTTACTTCTTTATATTCTGAGACACACATAATATACAACTTTGTGATAGGCACCCCATGGATTCTCTTTGAGAGGAAGATAAGAGAGTTTATAATTTAGTCTTTCCAATAATAAATAACTAAAATGCATATTAAATAGTTTTATGTCTTAAGGCAATTTATTAGACCCTATAAATTGCAAATCCAGGGGATATAAAATTTGTAGGTGTTAGTCAATTTTATGTCTGTGTCTAAGAATTTCCTACTTCTTTCCTCCTATGTAGTAGGAGGAAAGAAAAATAAGTATACTTTCTTATACTCATAAGCAAAATAGCTTCGTGAGTATAAGAAATTATATTTGTATAATCTTACCATTCATAGGAAGATAAAAAAAACCACTAAAACTTCTAATCATTGTAGCAATAACTATAACAAAAAGAGGAATAAGCTTATACATGCTGGCATAAGATAGTCAAGATCAGTCCATAGGTTGGTAAATCACATCAGTTCCAGCATTACAACCAGGGAGGATTTTCTAAAAGTTGAACATGGAGAATGGATACAGATAAGCATCTAGAAAACTCCAAAAAATATAAAAAAGAAGTAAAATAGAAGGAAAGAACAAAAGAGGTAGGAAAGAATAGGAGAAATAGAAGAGAAGAAAGGATCAATGATGGGATTAAGAAAGGAACAGAACACATGGGATAAACTTGTTCTTTATTATACCAATACCTTGGGTTATGCATAGTTCAAGTGACACAGGCCTATACTGGGAGCAGAGAAGAAACACAAAGGTCAAGTATTAACTGAGCTCTTTTAGGATAAACACTGATATTCTACACCACTGCATTTCTCTGACTTACTCCCCATGCAATTAGAGTAGAGCACATTTACTATTCCCAGAAGAAACATAAAATGATGGTGACCTACAGACAGGTATAATACACAGGCCATGTGCATTCATGAGTTCTTCTTCCTGTCTTGATAGTATGACAATGCTGTCCAGGAGCACTGAAGAGAGGAGGGGTGCAAAGCATGCTGGGAAAATGAAATAAGCACCCAAGGCTGAATCCAAAGATTCAGGAGTTCAAGTCTGCTCTTAGACATACTATTCATGATCACCTTGCATAATTTCTTTACATTTTAATATTTATACAGTGTAGATACCATATGCCTCACAGTGTTGTTATAAAGATTATATAAAATAATCCATAGAAAATAACCATAATAGGTTCTTAGCAAGCATTTATTTGTTTCTTCTTAAAAAATCTTCTCAGAAAAGTTTTTAACCCACTTTGGAATGCACAACCTCAATTATTAGCCACAAATAAAATATCTGATCAGATTCTAAGGGTTCTCAATTCTTTACTGAGACCATTGGCAGCCTTCAAACACGGTCGTCTACCACATCCCACGACAGACTGTAATCTAACACGTGTGCCTTAGTTTTCCATAACACACCTTAATCCCATAATTCTAAACAGTTATGGTCCATTGTAGACTAAAGAAAAAGGAGGAAGAGGAAGCAGAAAAGAGACACAGGGAAGCAGAGAGTTAGAAGATGAAGGAGCAAATGAGAACTGCGGTGGAATTGGGATGATTTAGTAAGACCTCTGTCATTATGAGTGAGCCTTAAGCCACTGTTACAGATGAGTCTTGGCTTGCTCCTTGCTGTCCCCAGATTTCAGGCTGTTATGGTGTAATCTCCTGAATAAAGAGTGTAAGGGCCAGGCAGATAGCTCAGCAGACTAAAGCATTCTTAGGCAGAGCACAGAGGCTGGGGTTTGATGCCCAGCATGCTGCGTTGGCCCTGACCCCGGGGCACGCTGAGGCAATGACTGAGACTAGGGATGGTGGCGCGCTCCTGCAATCCGGTGCTTGGGAAACTGAAAACAGGAGAATGACTATGAGTCCTTTCTATGTAGCGAGACCCTGTAGACCCTGTAGACCCAAGAAAAGGCTAGTACCTGCTGCCTGAGAACTTTTCCCCAAATATTCTAAGGTTGACTTAGGAACAGTAACAAAGAGTGCCCAACTCAAAGTTCCTTCAGTTCTACCAACATATATATACATATATGATAAGCAAAATGGTTAATCTTAATATTTACTTGCCTTTTTGTATTTTTTATTATTTTTAAAGAATACAAATTAGTGATAGAAGAAAACAGCATTATACATGATACAAGATTTCACTAAACAAAGTAATAGGAATACAAGAATGGTTGCTGTATTGTATGATATGTGCAAATTAGTTTTACAGATTACTAGATATAAATGTATAAGTTTTATTTAAAAAAAAAATAACTAAGAAGCTGTAAGAAATTCAAGAATGGAAAAAAGAGTAAAAACAAAAACTGTAAGCATTAACTGCTCCTTTCTTTTTTATATATATTGATATAATTAGAATTCTCAAAGAAGAAAGGAGTAGGCAATAAATATTTAAAGTTTTAAAATGTCTGAATTTAGTTCAACTTATAATACATTTCCAAGAAAAATGAACCTTTTGCATAAGAAATTTAAAAAATCATACCAAGATACACAAAAATAAAATTGTTCAAAACTTATTATGAAGAAAAAATGGTTAAATTATATACATAAAATATGAGCTATGGAAGAACAAAATTAAATAGCATCATATTCCACATTAGAAAGAAAAGAAAAGAACCAAGTGTGTAAGAAACTAGACTAAAGGACTGAAAGAAAAAAAAAGATCTGTCCTCTTTGAATCTTATACTTAACAAACATACCTTTGAAAGCTAAAAGTAAAATATTTTCTAGTTATACAAACTTGAAATATATTAATACCTTCAGATGTAGCATATAGGAAATAACAAAGAGCATAAATCAAAAGGCACGAGAAGTTGCAGTATGCTCTTGCATGAACGAGAAAGAGCTCTCAAAGTGATAGTTACGCCGGACTACATAAAATATATTAGATGAACCCTTATTTAAAAGGTCATTGAAGATTTCTATGAAGCAGTACCAATCTTATGTCAGTTTATATAAATATTTGTGTGTGTGTGTGTATGTGTGTGTGTGTGTGTGTGTATAAAGGACAAGGAAGAAGTAATATAAAGTCAACAAAAAATAGAAATACACACTTTGAAGTTCTAAAACTTGGACAAGGTATCATAAAATGTCTTTTAGATAAATTATAATTCAATGATATAGTATAATATTAAAACTAAAATTAAGATTAAGCAATATTCAGAAAGTTAAATACTAATTAATTTAAATTTAAATGTTTCAAAACAATTGAACTAAGAAAAGTTTTCATGATAGTAAAGAAGTACTAAGAATAAAGCATAAGATAAATACTGGAATGACAAATAAATGACCATCACTTCTGACAGTTTGGGGATAGAATATCACACAAAGTTCTAGTATGCTGTGAACATGGATAATGACCATGACACTTACTGGTGGCCAGGTGTCATGTATGGGACTGAGCTACTGCTATTTCCTTGAAATCCACCCTGTAGACTCATATGGAATCATGACCCATAGGGTGCAAGAGAAGTCCATTTATAGAGTGTGCTAATGGAAATATTTTGCTTGCTGCTGTGTGCAAAAGAATAGCGGAAAGACTACTCTTGTATACCTCTTATTCTCCTGTGTTTAATTGTTTACCCTATTTGGTGGGTTCTTTCCATTCTCATTCATGGGGCTGTGATCATTTTGCTCCCTCTCTAGAACATCATTTAATAGTCTGTGTAGGCTTGGCTTTGTCATCATGAAATTCTTTAGTTGTTCTTTGTCATGGAAGTATTTTACTTCTCCATTATACTTGAAAGAGAGTTTTGCAGGGTATAATAGTTTGGGCTGGAATTTGTTTCCTTGCAAGACTTGAAGTACTTTGCTCCATGCTCTTCTGGCCTTAATGCTTTGTGAAGAGAAATCTGTCATTAGTCTGATGGGTTTTCCTTTAAAGGTGATCTGTTTCTTTTCTTTAGTGGCTTTTAGTATACTGTTCCTGTGCTGAATTTCTGTGATCTTGATTATTATATGTCTGGGAGTGGTTTTAATTGAGTTGATGTTATTTGGATTTCTATATGTTTCAGTTACTGAATGTCAGATGGTTGCCCCATAATTAGAAAGTTTTCTGCGATTACTTCTGCCCATGTTCTTTTTATATCATTTGCATTGACTCCTTCCTTCTCATTGATGCCTATTAGTCTCACATTGCTCATCTTTGCATCATCTTTCAGGTGTTGAATTCTTTTTTCCTGAATCCTAGTTGTTTTTAAGAGATCTCTGCTTACTTTTTCACCAGCAGCAACGGTGTCTTTAAGGTCAGAGAGTCTGTTTTTACTTTCACTCAAATGGATTTGCCAGCTTGTGATTGAGGTTTTAATTTCCTGTGTATCACTTTGGCTCTGTTTCATACATTCTATTTGTTTCCTATATTCCTTATTGTTCCATCATTTTTATCTTCTGCTCCATTTATTTATCAGTGTATTCTTTAGAAGCACTTAGTACTTCTTTGATTATACTTATCACTACTTTTTTTACTTCAGAAATTATTTGTAATTTGATTTCTTCTATACATCTCTGCAGTTGTTTCTTTACTTCCAACACTATTATTTCAGATTTCAAGCGTGTGATTTCCAATTTCCTCTATGCTAGTGTCTTCTGCATTTGTACTGGGTGGACTTGGGGACTGAGATGGCTTTTTGTTCCTTCTCTGTGTCATTTTGTATGCCACTGAGTTTTGACCTTTGGTGTAGAGCTTAGATAGAGTTATTACCTTAGCATCAGGTCCGGATCTATGAAGTTCAGACTCTTCCTGGTGGGCGTGGCTTGGGTCTGGAGGCTGTGCTCCACTTCTTTCTGCTGCAACCTTGCAGGTGAACCCTTTGTGTTACTCTGGCAAGATGTTCCCCTCCTGAATCAGTTGAGTGGGTCTTGTCTTTAGCCTCTTTGCGGAAGGGTTCTGCACTGGGCCTGCTCTGTAGGTCAATTCAGGATCCAGCAGCCAGGCAGTGTCCTTTACTTACCTTTTATTATTTTACTATCTTTTGACACACTTAGATGAAGGGGCATCCATTAATTAAACTCTATTTCTCTTTTGTTTTCAGTTTTTCTGGTTCTAGCTGATTAGGATTAGTTAGACTTTGCTGATAATCACATAAATTCATTCCTAAATGGCCAAGATAATGAAGTATGCTATTTGTTTATTTGTTTCATCTATTTACTAAGTCACTTAAAAAAATATGGTGCCAAAAGATGCTTCTTTGTCAATAGCATGAGAAGGAATGCTAGGTTTAATTTCTCCACACAGCATAAGAGACACTAAATTCTGTCAATCTGATACAGTATTTGTAAGCAAGGATGTACAGAGATAAATCTCAGATTCTTCACAAATGAAGGTCATTCATAATGAATTAACTGATATGAAATCACTGAGAAAAAAACTTTCTTTGCAACCTCTTGAAAAGTAGTACTAAACTAGAAATTCCTAAGATCTTTTTCTTGAATCATTCAGTGGAGAAGATAAAAGGAAAAAAATTCCATTGTCAAACTATATGAAAAATGGTGGGGCACGCCTATAATCCCAGCACTAGGGAGGCAGAAATTGGGAGGATCACTATAAGTCTATATATGAAAGATTATTTAATTTCTCATTTTGGGGATTTGAAATGACTACTAGCAAACTAAAGCTTTGAGATTTCTTCGGTTAAAATGTGGATTGCTGGTTGTCTGTTTCAGTTTGACTCTTCTTCCTTGTTTCCTATAAAACTTTGTAAGCTGTAAGCACATTATTCTTTTCTATAAGTTGTCTTTGGAGTTTAGCAACACGATGACATATCTTTTGAGGACATGCAAAAAAATGAGTATATCATGGTCTGAAAAATATAAACAAATATTTATAAGTCTTTGCACCCTTAAAGAAAAGTGACAGTTTCCATTCGATGGTGATTATATTAACTATGTTTTTAACTACTACCTGTACATTCCTACTGTACTTCACACTTAGTAATCCTTCAAAACATGATTAAGGAAGAATACCTGCTGCTCTGAGACCATACACTTTTTATGTCTGAGAAATAAATACTAATTTTTCCAGGTTTTTCTCAAGTTTGATCAATGGATATACTGGGAAATGATTCTGAAATGAAGCAGCGATGAATTAAAAGATGGGAAAGAGTATAGTAAATGCTGAAGAAATACATTATTTATCTCAAGGATAGATAAATATTGTTCTTCAACATATGAAGAGTAAATATATAACTGTTGCAATCTCATGTTAACTGAAAGCTTGGGTCAACTCTTGGTAAAACTGATCTCTCTTTTCACAACCTTCTCTAACCTTGTGCCTAACATGTAGGAGCTATACTGTAGTTACTGCACCTGAGTGCCGTGTAATGCCCTTCAATTCCATGTGTATTTTATTGCTAACTGTTATCTCTTTTCAGGGGTGCTAAGCTCTGACACAGGAGAGAAGGACACACAAATGAAGACAATGGTAGAGCGTAGTAGGAGGTCAGGGCGTGGACTCAGGCTACTTGAACTTTGACTCTGTTGCATACCAGAAGCATGACCACACACAAGTCATGACTAGACTTCCTTTCATGACATTTCTCCATCTGTGAACAGAATAACCTGTGAAACCTGATTCATATTGGTTTACATGAAAATTAAATAACAGTGTTTGAGTACATAGAACTTTACTGTGCTCCTCCCATGCCAAACAAATGTTTGAAGAGTGTTAAGTGACTAAAAACAATAGCATCTGATGGAGTTATACTAGAGATATAATGAAATTTCTTTGTGCGCAAAGGAAATGTGCAAACTGAGTCTGCCCAGAGGGTAACAAAGAGTCCCGCTGTATGCCACTCAGTTTATGACAGCCTTATGAAGTTAGTCCACCACATGTTTGGATATGTGTCATACCATTTCATGCAATCTGATTTTGCTCTTGCCACTGTCCTCATCTACAATGTCCTACCCCCACCTCTTTCGTGGCAAGAGCAAAATCAGAATTTTTGTTACCCAATTTTAGAGGCTAGACTATCACAATTAAATGTCTTCAGGAAGGATCATGCTCCCTCTGAAAATGTGGAGAAATCCATCCTTGTTTATAGAGGAATCCATATTTCTTTGTTTCTAGTCCTTTGCCACCAATCTCTGCAGTCTTTCACTCATGGCTGATTTGCTACAATCCAAAGTCTTCAAAGAGTGTACTTCCTGTATATTTTAAGCAATCTTCCCACTACATACGTCTGCCTCTGTGTCCAAATTTATCTTTCTGTAAGGACATCAATCATGCTGAGTTAAGACTCATCCTAATAGAACTCATTTTAACGCACAAAAGGCTTTCTCCCAAATCTGGGGGCAACGGAGGTGAGGACTGCACCATATTTTGTGAGGAGCAATACAGTTTGACCCATAACAGATGATATTGCTTGAGTGTAGAAAACCCAAAGAAAGAGTGGGTAACAAGCAGGCAGGGGCAGTCATCAAACTGGATTAGAATGTTATGCTGTGGAGTTGGCATTTTCTTCTGAAGAAAGGGAATTCTAATGGATTTTACACAGAGGAACAGTTTCAACAGAACCACTTTTTTGAAATGGCAGGCTATGTTGAGGTTATATTCGACCCTTGGGAATCCAAAAGGAAGGGCGCCATGGATGAGAAATATTACTGCTCTAAAAAAAAAGTGGGTTTTATTGTGGGTCAGAGCTCCTGATCAGAACAACAGAAAACATATACAGAGGATCTGGGGCAGCGGGGTAGACCTGCATGACTGTCAGCCTCTGTGATTCCCAGAAAGAGAGGCCCTTGAGGGAGGAGACCATTCTTTCTTATTTAAATTCCTTTACAAAATTTAACACCCACTTTTGTAGGTTAACTCAGTTGACCACAATAAAATACCTGAGGCTGGGTGACCTAATCAAAAGAAGTTAATATTTTCACAATTGTGGAGGCTAGCACTGCAAAAGCAATGTGCCACAATGGCCGGTGTCTGGTGAGGGGACATCCTGCTGGACTGGAGGTGGCCGACCTCCTCCTGTGCATGCACATGATCTCTCTGAGCACAGAGGGAGAGTGAAGTGGAGCATTAAAGTGCTATGGGGTCTTTTTTAAGATAAGAACATCAATCTCCTCCAAAGTGCCTCATCTTCATGGCTTCATCAAACACTAATTACCTCCCAAAGGCTCCATGTCCAAATACCATCACATTGAGAGTTGGGAATTCCTTAAACACACGAATTTTGAAGAGACATGAGCATTTGGCTTATAATAGCTTGTACCTAGTAAGGCTCCAAAGAGTTTAACAAGGTGAAAAAATTAAATAATGTTCTCTTAACACTGGAATTTAGGTTGTCAGTTGAAATATAGATGCCTAGCCAAATTTGAATTGGGGATAAAAGACAAATAATTTTAATAATTATTTATACTTGGACTCAAAATTATTTGTTCTTTACCTGATGACCTACAGGTATATTTGAAAAGAAAAGGCATGTGTTCAATGCAGCAAGACACATGTTTCTCAGATGCATGTTTAACATATGCAACATTGGGAGGTATTACATTAAAAATTATTCATTGTTTATCTGACATTGAAATTTGGCCAGGCACCCTACTTTTTATTTGCTAACTCTGGGAATCCTAGCTATAATGATTGGCTGGTTGGTTGGATTGAATAACAGAGGAAAGTTCCACAGGAAGTAAATAAAAAAATTGATTTCTGTTTAAATAAAAATGACAGGCTATATTAGCCAGCTTGATTGCAAGGACACAATAACTGATACCCACAACTGGAAGGCAGACAGCTCCTATCTGGCTCCTTATTTCAAGAGAATCAGCATGTGGTCAGCTGGCTACAATACAGCACCATCATGGCAGCAGGGTATATAAAAGAAAGGTGGTCATTTTGCACCAGCCTGAAGGCAGGACGCAGAGTAGGAGCCTTGTGAAAAATACAGTCTTCAAGCTCTGCTCACAATGACCCACTTCCCCTTGTCCCTGCCTCCAACAGTTCATGCAGCTGTGAACATCACTGTGCTAACCTACTGATAAGCATAGCTCCCCATAATCCAATCATCTCTCTGTACTCTCCTAACCCAGTCAGGTTGACCATTAAAATTAACTGGCACGAAGCCCATCTCATACAGCCCCTTATAGCATGGACTATATCTTACTTAACTCTCTTCACCCAATGGCTGTAAAAATATTGGATAAATATTATCAAATAAGAGTTTATGGGGCTGGGAGATAGCTCTGCATTTTAAGTGCATTTGATTCCTGGAACCCAGGGCATGCAGTGCTAACCACTGAATCTGGACATGGTGGTGCATGCCTGTAATGCCAGTGCTGAAAAGGCTGAGACACAAGGGTCATTATGCATAACAAGATCCTGTACCAAATAAATTTATAAAAAAATTATTGGATTGACAATAGACTCTAGATTATGGAAAAAAAAACCCAGACATGAAATTGGAATACATTGCTATCCCAATTGCCCTATTCCAGGATCAAGAATATCCTAGAGTTGCATTCTAGCCTGTCTCAAGCTGTCCTGGAGGTTTGGCAATTTAGCAATAGTAGCACAAACCTTGAGCTCTGTATATCATGGCATGGCAGGCTCCTGCATCTGCGTTCAGTGGCTGGTGTAGTGTGCTAAGCCCAAGGGTTCTCTCTGGAGCCAGATGAAGTAGGCAGCACCACCACCAGAATAAACAGAGAATAGAAAAACAATGGAAGCCTTGAATGAGCAATATAGGTAAGAAATAGATCACATGAAACAGAGTCAAAGAGATATACAAGAACTTAAAATCTCAATCACAAGCTGGAAAAACCATTTGAATAGAAGTGAAAGTAGACTGTCAGATCTTGAATGTACCATTGCAGATAGTGAATAGGTAAGAAAAGGTCTCTTAAAAACAACTAGGTAGGATGCAGGAAAAAATAATTCAACATCTGCAATACGATGCAAAGATGAACAACGTGAGATTAATAGGCATCAATGAGAAAGAAGGTGTCAATACAAATGATATAAAAAGAATTTGGGCAGAAGTACTAGCAGAAAACTTCCCAAATATGGAGAAATAATCTGACATTCAGGTAACTGGAGCATATAAAATTCCAAATAATGTCAACCCAAGGCCTCGCAGTGCAGATGGCCTGCCTCTTTGCCAGCTCTGGCCAGCTGGCCTTGCTATGGGTGTGGGAGGCCCTTTTCCTGTCTCCAGTCTCCTGCCACCTGCTGTGGTGGGTTTTTCAATCTTCCTACCTACCTCTATGCAAACAGGAAGCTCCTTCCTGGAAGCACCAGCAAAAGTCCCCTGGCTCCTTGGGTTGGGCCAGTCATAGGGTGACATCCATGCAATGACTTGCAGCTATTTTGCCCTATGCAGGCTCTCCTCCCTTATGCACACAGCTATTGTCACTCAATATGCTTTCTATTTACATTTAAACCTCTAATATCCAGTCAGATGCTAATCCTGGAACTTAATGCATTTAATGAAATGTTTGTTTTGGACAAGATTCCAACTGAAATCTTAAAAAGCCAACAGTAAACAGAACTCTTTTCTTGCCCATTACCTACTTAAATTACTCTGCTGCAGAGAGATTTCCTCTCTTAAGACAAGAATGGATAGGGCTTTTGTGTCTTAACTCTAAGCACTTGGGCTCATGATGATCACTACATGACCTGGATTTCCCTTGTACCTGCTGTCTCCTATAAGCAGAGTGGTGAAAAAAAGTAGAGAGGGAATGATTTTTATAATGAGTACTAGCGTACACCCATCATTTTATTTCTTGCAAGGTTAAGTTTCCTTCATTCTCTGGCCTAACTTCCTGCTATAACACACTTTCTGGCACTGTCACATATCCATTTCCTTTCCTGGTTGAGGTATATTTAGCTTTCAAATAAGTGGAAGCCCAGAGGTACCCCAGAACCAGAAGTCCCCAAGGACAGGCTGGCTAAGCTTCTTTTCAGTCTATGTTTCCAGAGTAATTCCTAAGAACTATTTTCTGCTTATAAGAATGAATCAAAAATTAAGATCATTATCCAATCTAGCAATCAGAATATTGTTCCAAGAATATCATGAACTTTATAGAAATATGGGCCTCCCAGTATCAATACAGTCTTGTGATTTGAATACATTGTCTACTTGAGGGCTAACTTCTTTCAAGTAAAATTTTCAAAAGAGAACTACAAGGGCTGGGGATATATCTCAGCAACATAAGCATCTGGCTGGCAAGTGCAAGGTCCTGAGTTCAATCCCCGGTCCCAGGAGAGAAAAAAAAAAAATGACAAAGTAGAACTATGTGAATATAAATATAGATTTCTTAACTCAAAGTAAAAATAGGCTAAATCACTATAAGAACATTCTGGATTTCCTTTCCTGAATTTGTTTGGCTTGCATAGATTATTTCAATAAACAAAAATCTTTAGGAACACCTCTCAAACTAGATCTAATGAATGACATTTTGAGAATAACTCTCTCAAGATCCTATGAAACTTTTCCATTCTTACCCTCAGCTCTTTCAAGCTTGCTCCTTATCGCTAAGCTATTTTTTAATCTCATCAGGATATTCCCAAATTGCCACTGTTGGTAAATTATTCATATAAGGCAAAAGCTTTTAAATAGATTTGACGAGACAACTTCTTTAGCAAAGTCATTAAGATAAGGAGACCTCAGCAGGGATGGAAGTTATTCAGATTAGACACAAAGCCTCTCTGTGAGTGTGGCTTTCCTATTCTCTTTCCTTCCTTTTTAGCTTGCAATTTTTTTAAAGGTATCTTTAACTAAATGTCATTCAGTATAACAAATCACCACTTTGCCACAAGGAATGTAGGTTTCTAGTAGTGTATGAAACATTTCACTTGCAACATTATAAAACATTCTACATGAAAATGTAGCCTTAGGGAAAAAAATTCATTCCAAGTTCAGAGGTGATTTTAGAGACAGTGAATACTAAAGGCAACCTCTTTCCCAAGGTTCTTCTGATGGAAGTAATGGGAAGACTGGGTTAAAACTAAGTGCAGAATACATGTTGTTTGACCAAGCTTGACACATGGACAGCATCTTGTAAACCTAAATATATGGCCAAGTAGACAATGATTAGAACTTCCATGCTAACAGACAACATATGTTCACACTTTAGTGCTACTAGTTGATGACCTCAAAATCCACTGCCAGCCTGAATGCAGACAAACAAAAAAAGACATTGTTTATCCAGTGAGACTTGCACACAATAAAGCTCAAGGAACAAGCTGAGTAAGGAGAAAATTATATTGGTCAAATTATGATATTATTTAGGAAGCGAGACACAAAATGAATATCCAAGTTTCTACCCAGCTGTTCAGAGCTTTCTTTCCATATATAATTAATTAATCCAACTCCACACATAATTGCAGGCAATTTGCGAGAAATGTGTTGTTCAACTAAAAATTGTTCACTGTAGAATTTTTCAGTCCCTGTTTTGTTCGCTAGACTAAAAAGGTAGCCCACATTTGAGAAAACATCTTATTGGTTCACGACTCATCCATTATCATGTTCTTGTCTCCTGAAGGTTCCAACTTGTCAACAAGTAGAAACTTGGAAATTCTTTATGTGTCCTGATTCCAAAATAATATCATAATTTGACCAACTTGTCAAAACACCCAGGCATTTGTCTTTCTTCCTTATCAAGACTCAGGCTGTGGAGAATGAAGCAGGACCCGGATGTTCCTCCTGGATCATGTGGCTCTCCTACCCTTGCGAGCTCCATCAGCTACCAAGGGGCTCTGGGCCACACTACGTTATCAGGGGAGGGAAGGCAGAAAGGAGCAAGCTAGGCAGAAAGCCCAGCATTTCCTTGGTAGGGTTAGGTGCTTGTTTTGGTTTTGTCACAGTCTTAGTTACTCTTTTTTTCCTTACTGGGACAAATACCTGACACTCAGAATGAAGGTAGAAAAGGATTACTTAGCTCACAGTTACTAGAAGTTTCACAGTTTACAGCATCCTGAATTACGTAGCAAGACCTCAAGCTTTATTTGCTCAAGGGAGATGGTTAGAATCCTAGTCTTTTCCAAACATCTCCTCTCAGCCTGAGGAAGCCTCAATTGTAGTCACTGCCACTTGAAGCTACAGGGTCTGGAGGAAAGGCTGGGGTGCCACAGTATCCAGGATGACACACTCTAAACCTCAGAGAGAGGACTCAGGGCCAGTCCTCTGGCCCTACCCCTTGAGCCACCTGCTCCTTGAGCTGCATCTGCCCCATAACTTACAAGATGCCTTGGGAGGACAGCTAGACACAAGCCATAACAGTCACTGTATCCAGAGATAGCAGCAATCAAAATGTCCTAGTCATCACAGGGCTTTAAGTTTCTTTCATGACATTTTCTACCTTGGATGAATTTGAAGTGTGCCTTTTTGTCTAATGATGCCAAACAAGCAGTCCACAGGCCAGATGTACCCTCAGATATATGTACTAGTGTTCATAAAAAAAAATATTTTAGTTAGTCTTCATTGTATATACTAAAACTCGTGAAATTCTGGCTGGAGATATGGGTAATGGGGAAGTTGGTCAGCTATGAGGACGAAGATTAAGGAGAAATCACTTACCCTCTGCTCAGTTGTGTTGAGAACCTAAAACTGCTCTAAGGGGTCAGGGAGATGACTCAGTAGAATAAGTGCTTGCCTGGCAAGTGCAAAGACCTGAGTTCAATCCCTGGTTCTGCCAAAAAAAATAAAAAATAAAAAATAAAACTGCTCTAAAAATTAAAGTGTATTTTAAAAATAGGGTCAGAGTCCACATACAAATGTTGCACCTACAGAGATGGAGCAAAGCTCAGAAATGAGTAGTGCTTGACAAAAGATCTACAAAGTGCAGTGCAGGGTTACAGGATAAATCCTGAGGGAACTTGACTGACCTTATCAGATACAAAAGTTACATTTCTTGTTATATACATCTTGCTTTATCTTGATCTTAACAGCAGAAAAGTATAGAAATGAGGTATATAAAGTAAAACCATATTAATATGGTCAGCTATAAAAGGCTCTAGTCAACAACTTCTGTGGATAACCCATTATTATTGTAGTCTGCTGTACTGTTGAAGTGTTTTGCTGAATTCAAGCCCTATAATAATTGAATGCCAATAGAGTACACATCTCTGACAAGACTAAACAAAAAAAGGGGATACAAAGGAAGGACCATTCTGTATTTGTATATACAGAATAGTTAGGATAAATATGCAGCTACTTCTGTGTAATTCTATGAGAAGAAAGATTTGCACTAATAGTGTGTGGACAGTATATCCTGTCTGCTTCTTATAGTATGGATAATCACTAGGAAGATAACAATGTAAAAAGTATTAATTATTGAAACTGTCTTATAAATCAGCTTTGAAAAAAAAAGATAGGTATACAGCTACATTCTCTTAATTTAATGAATACAGGGATCTGCTCTAGTAGTGTTTGTAAATAGAATATCATGTCTGCACCTGGTACAACAAATAACCACTAAGAAAACAATATGCAATGTATTAATTACTGAATCTATCCTACTAATTTGATTTGAAACTGTCTCATTGCTATTTGTTCTTCAATAAAATTGTGGAAAATTAAAAAACTAAAGTAAAAATCCTAAAAAAAGAAAGAAAGAAAGAAAGAAAGAAAGAAAGAAAGAAAGAAAGAAAGAAAGAAAGAAAGAAATGAGTAGTGCTGTGTGCCTTAGATACAATAAGACAGTTTCCCCAAGTCTCAGTAGAGACTTGGCCTTACATGGGGCCCTATGGAGCTGTTTGACTTCTGACTCTGCTCATTGACTCGAAGAAGTGGTCAGTGTTCAGTACCAGAGTGAGACTTGAGTTCTAACTCTTTCTTCTGGGATTCTCTACCTCTCTCTTTTTAAACAAATTATTTGAATTAAAAATAATAGTATATATTTATGAGGAATAATGTAATGTTTTGATGTATTTGAGCATTATAGATGAAGTTAATTAACAAAATCATCACTTCATGCACTTACATTTTTGAGTATGTGGCATAAACATTTCAAATCGACTTTCAGCAATTTTGACATAGACATTATTATTAATTATAGTTGCCATGCTGTGAATTAGATCTCAAAGACTTATTCCTCATGTCTAATTTTTGCTTTGATTTTGTTGGGGCAGGGTCTTACTGTGTACTTCAGCCTGGCATTGACCTTTCTAGGTATCCTGGGCAGGCCTCAGATTCACAGCAACCTTCTGTCCTAGCCTCTCAAGTGTTGGAATTGCAGGCATGCACCACCAGACCTGGCTTCCTCCTGTCTGCTTGAGAGTTTGCTCCCTTTGGTCAGTGTCCTTTGCCCCAGCCAGTAGTAACCACCATTCTACCCTCTACTGTATTTGAGTCCCATTGTTTCAAGTAAAGGTGATCAGGGGTTGCTTATCCATCTTCTTTTTTGTTGATATTCTTTCTGTGCATTTTGTCAAACACTAATTACTGTAATCATAGTAATCATAGCTATGAAATGTATATTTAGTGATAAAATTTAAAGAGTTACAATTATATAGCAAATGCATGACAAAGCTTGTGGTTTTGTAGTGTTTGTGCAACATCTTTAAGCAATGTAACCTATTGATTAAAGCTAGATTTGGGGTAATGTGGAGAGAAAATTCAGCAGCCAAAGTATGATATTATTTAGTAAACAGGACTCTACAACTGACAACTTCAGTGCTTTTGCCCAGCTGTTCAGAGCTTTTTATAAATAATTATGTGTGCTCACTAAAATTTGAAGAAAAAACATGGAAAATGTTTTCTGGTTGAAGATTAGTTTTATTTTGACTTGTGTCACACTACAAGTGCCCAACTTGATGGAGGTCCAAAGGAGCTTATAAATTGCAACCCTGGAGAAAAGTTATTAGAATTCTCATGAGTAAATTCCAATCTCCCACTTGCAGTGTAACCTATGGTGAGAGAAAATAGACAAAAACTTATTGGCAGTTACTGGGAGCCAAGGGGCCCAAAGTCCATGTAGAACAAAGGCCATGACCTAGAGCAGTTTCCTTACTTTGTAAAGAGGTGAGTAGCTTGGGGACAAGTGATTGTGAGAAAGGCAGGAGTGCAAGAGTGCTGTGAGCTGGCCTAAGTAGGAGACACAAGGGCACCTCTGTAACATGCAAAAAGGTCTTCAGAAAGAGCACCAGATCGTAGGCAGCCTCTAGGTTTGGAGGCATCTCAGTAACACAGTTTGTGTTTTGACTGGGCTGGTTCCTCTCTAATGTCTGGCCTTTCTTGCCCTGGGATCTCAGTGCCTCTTTCTGGAAGCTCCATCTAGCTGACGGAGCGTGTCTGTCAGCCTATGTCACACTTAGTAAGAGGGAGCTGAAGGCAGGCCCACGCAGTGACCTGTAGTTTGCTCCAAAGGCTGCACAGCCATTCCCTCCAGTCTGCCTTCATTCCTCACTGTGCTTGCTGTTCACATTGGGTAGCAAGCAGATGGTACCAAGATGCTGAGGTTTTCAGAATTCAAGCCACACTGCCCACATGAGGCAGGTGCTGTTGGCTTTCTTCTACCAGAGAAGAAGCTGCCAGAGATGTGGGCTGAACATTAAGGTGTTGCTACGCAAATTTTACTATCTGCTTCCTGTTGTCAAATTGTTATTTCACATCCTTGTTTCTTCTGTGTTTGTGGGGATGAAGTTGGAATAGGGAAGCAGGCTGGGAGTAAAGAGCCAGACATGCAGAGGAACTGGCAGACTGGCATTTGTGCACAGGCACATGGCCCTGGTTCCTGGGTGCTCCCAGCTCAGGGTGCTGGGAGTTGGAATTTTACTTCTTTGTAGCATACATGAGTGCCTGGAACCCCATCTTTGTGCTAATTCAGAATTCTGGCTCCTGCTTGGAAATTCATGAAGATGCAATGACCTGATCATGAACATGCAACACAGTGGCTTTCTCCTTTATTAGATTAAGAGATTGGACTGATTGAAGTCATCATGAGACAAAATGTAAGATCCTATAAATCATTATTAATGTCCCAGAAACTTAGAACTTGACATTATAGAGATGCTTCTATGTGAATAACATTCAGCTGAGCAGGGCCTACAGTCTCTCCCACTTTGATAGCTGTTTACAGAGACTGTGGATGGCATCTTTTCATGTCAGCTCAACTAATATTTCTTCAGCCTTTTTCATATTAGGGTACTGACATGCAATGACCGTTATCACAAATATTTGAGGAGACAGCATTTGAATTAGCAACCAAATATTTTATCTAGGCAAAGAAAATAGCAAATGCAGAATCCTCAATCTTAAACTCAACCTGTTGGAAAACTTTGGAGAATTTCAGAACTGAGGCTATTCAGAAAACTCCAAGAAATAAGGGCCAGCAGGAGACAAGGCCCAGATCATACCATCTGGGAAGAGATGTTATCTGTCATTCCAAGTGCATCTTAGATTTTTCTTCTCTATCTGGTGCTGTAGAAATAGAGAACAGCAGCATCTAATTCAAGATTGATAGGGTGAGGCAACCTAGATCAACTACCAAAGATTATATAAAGTTTTGGCAGACCAAGGGAGTAGGAAAAAGAGATTGGAATGGAAAAGTAAAATGGAAGAAAAGGAGGAGACAGCTGAGGTGAAGAAAAGATTCTGTATAAAGCCTCGTTTAAAAAGAAAACAGAGGGCCAGCAAAGTAGCTCAGCTGGCTAAAGCACCTGCTTAGGCAAGCTTAGGCAAGAGTAGGAACTGCAGTTCAATCCCCAGCACCACATAGCACACCAGCCCACGAGCCAGCCACAGAAGCTGAAATCAGGAGTCCGAGCGCGGCTGACGCAGCCCAGCTGCCTCCTTCATCCCACCTGTGAGGCCGACAGGGCACCCAGTGTGCTGGGATGACACGTCTTGCTCAAGTAGTGTGCATCAGCTTACCTGAGGAGGAAGATCTCACAGGAAATGGTGATGACTTGCGTGCAGAGAGTACCGTGATGTTTTCAAAATACATTTCAGTATATAACATTGTATCCTCAAGGCAATTCTTTGAGGTAAGCAAGGCAGGTATTACCATTTCCATTTGATTTTATGTGAAAACTGAGGCTTAGAGAAGTCACAAACTAATGTAGCAGAGCCAGGACTAGAACTCATGGTTCAACACCCCTAGTTTTGTCACCTAAGATAATTTTAGGAAAGACAGATGTATTGCTTAAGTAGGAAGAAAGAAATAGAGTTTCTCTACATCAATTTTTGTTCACAAGATCTGCATCTATTATTGATTAACACAGTGCCTACCTCTGTCCATAGCTGATAATGTAACAAGCAAAAATAAATGACTCTGTGTCATTTACATTCCAGTGGGAGGCAAACAATAGTAGCTAAATCGTGTTGAGTAAAATTATCTAAATGTTATGAGAAATAATAAATGAGAGAAAGAAGTTGGGAGCAGCTGGGGGTGACTTCAATACCATGGTCAGAAATGGTGTCCCTAACTTTCAGAAAAGATATGAAAAATGCAGAACTGTGAGCCAGTGGATATCCAGGAAAAGAGCTTCCTGGACAGCCAGAAAGCTACCACCAAGGCCCTGGGGTGGTAGAATGCCTGCCAGCTGGAGGAGTAGCCAGGGTTTTGGGGGGCTGAGCAGAGGGCCAGGTTGTGAGGAGGTGCATTTAGTCAATGAAATGGATGTTGTGGAGAGGAAGCCTGTGGATAGTGTAGAGCAGAAAACTAATGCTATCTACCTTGCCTTTTAAAGAGTTATTCAGGCTGCTAGGGGAAGAATATGTAATGGAGAAATGGTAATGGGCCCAGCAAATGTAACAGAGATTGTCCTAATCCAGGTATCTAGGTTACTCTGCTCTCCTTGCTGGGAAAAAATACCCAACACCCAAAATGAAGGAAGGAAAGGCTTATTTATAAAGCTCACAATTACTGGAGGTTTCGGTCCATACTCAGCTGGCTCCGAGTAGACTGGCACAAGGCAGAGGGCAGAGCTCATGGCGGTGGAAGGCAGCAAAACAGCAAGGGCAAAAGGGAGGAGCAGCAGCACCAGTGGCGACAGAGAGCAGGTCTGGCCCTTATGTTGCTTTCAAGCCTTCACACCCATAATCTCAGCACTGGAGCATGAATTCATCACAAAATCCAGAAGTCTGCCCCATGACTGCATGAGACTTTGGGGGGCAACGGAACAGAAACCAGGCAAGGGATGGTGCCGACTGGGTCCAGAACGGTAGCTATGGAAGGCGTGAGCAGAGGCTGTGATGAGAATCCAGTGGGAGGGCGGGACAGGAGGGTCTGCTGATGGTGAAGCCAAAGTTGTGGAAAACAGTTATTTCCACTCAGTTCCCACTGTGCCTAGAGCTCGGCTGAGCCATGGGGATGCCATCAGGCCCTGCCAGGTGGGGCTCCCGCCTCTGCTGTGCTGAGGGCCCTGCTTGTCCCTCCTGAAGGGTCCCATCCAGCTCGTCAAGTAGCTGTGCATCTCAGGGTGGCCTCCTCTGCTTCTGAGTTTCTCGGTTACCACAGTCTCTCATTCCCCCTCAGGTTGGGTCTGAGCTGCTGGATTATCTTCACTGGGCCTCACTTTCTGCACAGAAGCTTGATGAAACAAACAAAACGATGTTCATTTTGGCTTCAAAACTCAGCCCAGGCTCCTCACAAAAAGGCAAAAAGGTGGGCCCTTTGTTGTTATATTCCATGAGATGGGAGCCGTGACTGTGTGACATCGGTAGCTCACGCTCTGAACTTCGGTCAGCAGCCTTGCACAGGAAGAATGAGACCTACGGGAGTTAAAGTTTAGGGAGATGCTTCACTGCTTCCTTATGCCCCCAAGCTGGTGGAGCTAGTCTTTCTCTAGTTCAAGCTTGAAGAAATGGAACACTCACACCAGTCAGAGCTTAATCTGCGGACTAAAGCATCTGCTTAGGCAGAGTGCAGTGGCTGGGATTCAATCCTTGGCCTGCCGTGCCACCCTGACCCCTGGGACACACTGAGGCAGCTACTGAGACTGGGCTTGGTGGTGCATGGCAGTAATCCCAGCACTTGGGAGGCTGAAAGCAGGAGGATCACTAGACTCTGATCTATGTCGTAAGACCTCGTAGAACCTGTACTAAAAACATAAAAAAAAAAAAAAAAAAAAAAAGAAATCGGACCTTAGTCTCTACTTCTGGCTCGATTTCTCCAAGCTGATACATGACCGTTTATGTCTCATTCTCTCAACACCTACCTTTGCTACTTCTTTCCCTGTGTCTCACGGGGGGAGAAAGTTACATAGGCTCTGAGCACCACGTTCTCTCTCAGGGCCATAGTAGAAGTCGAGCTGGGGAAAAGGAGTGCAGCAGAAGCTGAGGCAGGGCCCTGACGGAGACGGTCCTCTGCTGCCACGCGGAGCCTTGAGTCCTTTGCAGAGCATTCGTGCCCCCAGGGGCACGCCGGACTGAGCGACTTCTCTGCCTCCTGACTGGCTCCCGTCGGCTCCCCCTGCACAGTTCCTCCCCCAGCTTTGTCCCTGACACCCCCACCTCGGCCTCTTTCTTCTCCCAGTTTGGGATGATGCCACTTTTCAGGGTACCCCCTCAGCTGCCCTCCCTGGTGAGAGTAGTTTTTCTCTTTTTTGCCAAGTGAATCCATTCAGGATGGTTTGATAAATCCTGAAATGTCCCTCATAGTGCTTCTTTGGCTGAAAGCTCCTTTCTTTTTCCAGTTGGTCTCAAACACTTAAGCTGGGAATGAGACATAGTGTTTATTTAAAAAAGAAAAACAAACAAATAGTACTTCAGAAGGCATCTCCACATAGAATCCTGTAACCTCACTTGTGTTCATTAAACTTTTCTATCAGAAGAAAAGTCTCAGAGTACAGCTTCTAAATCGATAGCAGTCTTGCAATACTGCATCGTGGCCCACGGTACCTCCAGAAACTGGCACCCACTCGCTTGGCCTTCGTTGAACTCCGTTCTTGTCCTCATTCTCGAGCATCTGGCGAGTAGCTCTCCTCTGCTCTCCCCTCTTCCTTGTACTTTGCAGTTGGTTTGAGTTCCTCCCACTCACGGGTTCCTGCCTCGGACTGGGTGCAGCGCATGCTCCTTCCTCTGCACTCCCAGGCCTGCTCCAATGACAAGGAGACACTTTGCTGGACATGCTCATAAGTGTTTATTTGTGTATGAAGGAAGCTTGTTATTATTTTTAAAGTAAAATCTATAGCACAGTGTTGCCCTTGCTAGACACAGTCGCAATCTGTTACCACTCCTCTCTCTCCCCGCCAGCTTTCTCTTCTTGTGCAATGGCCAGACCCAGCATGTGGCACTGGCCTAAAGCCAAGAGGTCTCTGCTACTGGCTGGGTGGTGATGATGGGCTGAGAGGGCTCAAAATCCTCCCATCACACTTGCTCAGGAAAACACACCCAAATCCATTTCCCTGGTTCATGCATTCCATTGTAATCAAAGTCAACAAGTACCAGAGAAACTGGAGATTTTTGGAAATACACTTAAGGATTGTTAGGATTGTTTTCTCATAACTGGGCACAGTAAATCACAGGGGAGGAAAGGTGTTGGGAGCTGTGTTTTGGGATTAAGTAATAAAATGAGTGCTGGTAATCTGGATTCCAGGTGGAGGTAAGGTGAGAAAAGGTGTTGCTGGGTCCTTTGCCAAGCAGGGGTTCTGACTTGCCAAAACCTTGCTGGAGTGGCTCTTGCTTGGCTGGGAAGGTCCTGTGTTCAGATGGCACCAGCCAGATGTGGGGGAACCCTTCACCCTGCCCGCTGCCTGTCCTTTGGCTGAGAACTGGAATGGTGAGTCCACCTGGCTGTGTAAAAACAAAGAGGTCCTTCTCTCTGCCTGTAGCTTTATGGGTTGGCAGCTCTGGAAAAAGACTGCCTTTGATCTTGAGCTTTGAAGGGATCAAACAAGCTTCCTTAATTGGCAGGAATGCCACTACCTTTTGTCAGCAAAGCCTTGCTCCTTCTCCTCCCAGGGCAGGTGCAACTGGAGGATGCAGGATGTTTTCCAGGCCCTGGGCCAGATGTTCCTTCTTGAAACAAGCAGAACAAAGGAGTGAAAGTGAAATCAGGACAGCATCTGACAAGACCTTGTCCACAAATGAACCTTACCCGGTTTGAGAGTTACTCCTTGCTGTATTCTTTCCTGATATTTGCTTTAACTACACTATTTTGCCAAGGCCAGAAATAAGTTGCTGTGATTGTAGCTGTGTCGACTGTAACTTCTTGGAGCATTTTGATTTTGTTTGGAAGAAGGCTAACCTTTAAGCAATGGGATGTGGGCTTATATGCTTTGATTTATGAGGTATGCTCTCCAGCCCTTTTCAGCCTGGGAGCCCTTCTGAATGCCAGAATAGCCTTTAAATAACTGCTGTTAGCCCTTCGCCTGTGCTGCTACGATTGCAGAAATGGTGAAAGTAAAATTGGATCTTTCTGTTTCCTGAGGACCATTTCACATGGCTCTAAGGAGATACTGCTAAGCCTCACCTCAGATGAAATATACATTTTCAAGTTTATGTGAAATAAGTAAATTCAGCACACCCTCTAATTCCTGGATAAGATGAGCTCTGTGTCTTTATAAATGTTTTTTAGAACTGCTTTAAATTCCTTCAGGGAAGAGATACTGGTTATTATGCTTCCAAACGATTTCATAGCTGTTCAAGCTGGCAGTTGAAGCTTTCATACTGATTCTTATATTCATTTAGCATCCTGTGGAACTGTATATCCCAGGGTAGGTTCAGCAAACCCTTAAACCCAGGTGTTCTCCTTGAAGAGAGTGCTACGCAGCCAAAGGAGTGAGAGAAACATCTGCACACAGGGCACATTCAACTTGAAGTTTCTTAGAAGAGAATTACTAAACGGCATGTAATCTGAATTTCACTACATTTTTATTTGAGGAAGGAAAATTCCTGCCACATAAGAATTAATATCTCACAGAACTAATCTTGGGGGCACTTGCTAATGGAATTCTCATAGCACATTTGGAGTCTTCAGGAGGACCTCTTCACAGTTCACAGCGAATCCCTGGGGAAGCTAACATGATGAAATGCAGTGGGAGCCTGGCTCCAGAAGGGCTCCCCAGGATCCTTACAACAAGGTGAGTTTCACAAACTCTGACACTCCTCTGTATACCTTACCCCTCACCTCAAACACAAAGCACACAAATTCCTAAAGATCAGGGAAACCATGCTTCTTGGAAAAAGAAAGCAGAGTGAATGTAGGCAGTGACATTCTTTGTCCATTGCAAGCACATAAAATAATTGTACGTCTTTCTTGCTGGGCTAGTAGGATCAGCTACCATAAGGGCCTCACAGGCTTCAGGGTGTGCAGCCACACTGCAAGGGCAGGAAACATTTCAGGACCAGGGTTAGGCATGGCAGAGGCCCTCGGGGGCAGTAATCCTTCCTCTGCTTTTCACTTCTCCAGCCTTGGTATCATCATCAGTAGGATGATGAGTGACAAAAATAGTAATAGTTGCTTTAATTACAATATTACAATGGATTAAATAGGACACCATAATTAAATTGCGTAGTATAGCACTGGGCTTGTTCCATGGTACAATTTACTTGACAAATATTGGCCATTAATTTTAAGTAAAAGCTTTTGGTGGCATGAAAATACATGAACAAAAGGAAGAGAGCGGGCAGAGAAAGCTTGTCTTTAGATAGACAGAAAGTCGCCCAGCGGAAGGCTTTTCTGAAGGAAACACAGAGTGGGCCACAGTGGAGCCTGCTCTCAGCCTCATCTGTGTTTCGCTCACATCTCACAGCAGAGAAGCCCTTCTAGCTGCCTCTTCTGTCCCTTGAGCTCCTAAGCCTTCCAATTTCCAGACTACACACGGCACTCATGGCTCACCTCAGCTTCCTCAGCAAACAGACACATGACAGAGCTAAAAGGGTTACAGCCGTGTTTCTAAACAAATAAGAACTGCCAGGGCTTGGTGCTGATATGAAATTATAATCAACACATTCATGGAATGGTAGTATTTATCATGTTGTTAGCATTGTAAATTTGTACCATTGTAGATAGGAGTCACACAGCTTGGGGCCCTGTACCTTCACCTATTGTTTTCCCTGTGTTATGATAAATTTCCAGCAACACTTGATTAAAACTGCCAATTTGTTGGGAATAAAGAGAATCTCTCGACACCACCAGGACTAATTACGTTGTCCTTGCCAAAGGGGTAGTTGAATAATTGCATGCGATTATTGCACAGGCATGGCGCTTTTCACGTCAGTAGCAAAGCAATGAAGATTGATTCCCTTTAATTAATCATTCAAAAATAGCCCCCTTGTATCATTCTCCAAATAGGAGGGAGCATGTTCCTACATCTTTCTTCCAAAAGGCGCCTGAATGCAATTGGTTCCCTGATGAGATATCAGAAAGTGTGTGCCTGTCCGAGATAGGAAGACCTTCTCTGTAATTGATTGTGGATCCTATTCTCCCAATTCTTTATCCCCCCCGCCCGCCCAGAACTTGCTTTGTAATCTTAACAGCCTGAAGCACATTTACATAGCTTTCATTAATTGTTCTCTGGCTTCTCATTAGAAAGGGAGGCAGCAACTCTTATCTGATCCAGTATGGGCTGTATTTTGCATTTCTGCTCACATGATATATTAGGCATAAGTATTGTTGTTTTGTTTGGAGGACCCAAGGCTCTAAAGGACAATATATTGTAAGAAGGCATTGATATGCACGGTTGTGCATTAGCAGAGCTTGTTCCTTGCTTTCTCTAACAATCTTCATCTTCAATCTTACTTATGACCTGAAAAAAAATGCTTACTTTTCTCAACCCAACCCATTGAATATTAAAATATGTTAAAGCATTATCTTAAAATGTTGTGGGTTTTAAATATGCATCTATCACTAAAGTGACTTTAACAGTCTTGGCTATAGAAAAAGTTCATCAGCAGTAGTCGCTGATTACTTTTTGAGAAGAGCTGTGCAAGGAAGTGCTCTCCTCTCTCTAACAGGGAAGACAGGGACGGTCTCCATGCCTCCACTGCTCAGGCCAGGCTTGCACCTAGCATTTCTCTTCCATCCTCAGAAAACCCTATATTCATGTTTCTATATGTTATTTTCAACTTTTTTTGAAGCAGTAGATGAATCGAATGGTTGCTTATCTTCATATAATCTGTCTCTTTGATACCTTCCTCTCCCTCCCACTCTTTTTTTTTTTTTTCCATTT
>PVKA01012696.1:0-24256 GCA_004027165.1 Ctenomys sociabilis | reverse complement strand
TCCCACTCTTTTTAACCAGTGCCTTTTCCATAGACCAAAATTCATTCCCTTGTCATCTTCTTAGACTTGGTGCATTAAACAGAGAGAAAGAACAGGGAGAGATGGAGAAGCAGCACACAGGGAATCTTGTAGGGCTCTCTTCCACGGGTGTCTGGAAGTTCACCATATTGTTATTTTTGTGCTTTCTACTTAAAAATGAGTGATCTGAACAAGCTTTGAAGTTAAGTGCCTGGACCTCTGCCTGTATGGGGCTGTCTCTGTAGTAAATTATAGAGATGTGGACTTACCACAGATGATCCATTCCAACAGATTGGGTTCACAGATGAGAACACTGAGGCCCCACAGAAAGAAGGGGTCCTCTCTGGAAGTGCTCAAAATTGCATCATTATTCCCGGGCCTGGGTTGTGGCTGCAGAGGTCCAAAAGGGGTTGGCAGATTGAGGCCCAGTCTGGTTGTTTAGCAACTTAGTGAGAACTTATGTAAAATAAACAAACAAAAAATAGAAAAAAGCTGAGACTGACTGATCCTAGATTCTATACCTACTATGATAAATAACAACAAACAAAACAAAACAAAACCACATGATGTTATAAAAGAAGGTGAGAAAAAAAATAATAGTTGAACAGAGTGCAACTTTGGAAAAGCACTATCAGTTTTGGAGCAAATCCTGTATTGGGACCTCAACTCTGGCACTAACCCTTATCCTTTGACCCTCAGCCTTTACACCAGACATGGAGAACGGTACTCTCTTTTCATAGGTTACTGAAAGAATGAGAACATAGAAGTGAAACTACCAACACCCAGTAGATTCCAATGAAAAGATAGTAAAAATGATATTGGCAATATCAAAGTGGGATGTCTGGCCCCCTATTTTTCAGACTTCATTGGAATTAATTTTCCCCACTCTGGGATGAGTCAGTAAGCAATCCAAGAAAAATCATCACCTGTGGCTCTAAGCACCTCCCTTATCATTCTGTGTCTCTTTTTCTAACTTTCAGAGCCAAAGAGTAGAGATGGGATGAAGAGATATTGTATATAATCTATGGCTGGATTCCAGTGTTGGCTGCTCTAAACTTGTGGAAGGTGGACAGATGGCTGAAACATCTAAGAAACTCCTAAAGGAAGCTTCCTGAAACTACCCTCAACATGAAACACTTCATAGTGGTAGACAACTTCAACTGCGGGTCTCAGATCTTGAACTCTTTCTCATCAGGGAATCTTGGCCTCACTAGCCCCCTAGGAGCCCAATACACATTTTCTCTATCTGCTGAGATGCCTTTTGGACAGACATTTCTTATCTAGTACAACATATTAAAGATTCTCAAATTGTAATATACATCTTTTGGAGATCTTGCAAAAGTATATGCTCAGACATAGTGGTCTGGGTGAGCTGCACACTCCATGCTTCTCATGAGCTTGAAATGATGTGGCCCTGCTGCTCTGGGAGCCACAGTGCGATGGCAAGAGTCACTGTCTTCTGGGCCCTGCCACAGCACTGTCCCCACCTCATGCTCAGATTTAGCTAATACGACCTGCACTTTTAAAACAAGTCTACAAGAATAAACAAACTATGTCAAATATGTGACTAGTGCATTACAATGTGTTGACAAAGCAATCATCCTGTTTCACAATGATCCATATTCATAAACACCAGCTATGAGCAGGGAAGGATTCAAGAGTCATGGCTTGTAAGACATAAAAATTTTCTTCCAAGCCCTTCTCATTTTCCCTGGCAACTGTTTCTGTCCCCTTGCTGCCACAATGGCTCCTCTCCTCTTGAGCAAGGACTTGTCACTGCTGTGTATCCACTCTGGCCTGAGTACTCAGGTAAGCTGCATCAGGCCACCGATGCCCTTGAGCCTAGGCTTACGCTTACAGAGTTGGCATGAGGACAAAATAGATTTCTGCATACCACGTGCTTAGAATGCTGCCTGGAGAAGTACTGTCACCTTCTCTCTCACTATGACCTACAGGGTCTCCAAGAGAAAACTCAAGGTGGGACAGAAGTAACAGCAGTCTGTGGCAGACTCTCGCAGCATTTTAAGCAAGGATCGCCCTACAGCAAGTGTTTGGAGGCGCTCCACAGAAGCTGCTCCCCCGACGACAATGGTCTCTGGCCGGTTCTGTAGACATTCCCAGAACTTACTTATTATTCATCAACAAACCTGTACTGACCATAACCTCTATCTTTGGCCCTGAGTTTAAAAGCATTAGTAACACAAAACGTGCCCGTGAGTACTTGACAACTTTATGAAGGACAAAGATAGTTTTTCATCCAAGTAAAAGCGGAATGAAACAATCATTAAAGGAATGTGAAGTATGGAATAAATCTTTTGGACTGAGAAAAGCATAAAAGAAATGTTTTAGTACATTTTTGATGCTATTACAGAATAACAGAGATGAAGAAATGTACAAAGAAAAGGACCTTATTTCCTACAGTTCTAAAGTCTTGGAAGTCCAAGGTCAAGTGCTGCATCTGGCAAGGGCTTTCTGGCTATATGGAAAAATGTATCACACAATGAAAAAGCAGGAACACACAGTCTTCTTCTTTGTCACCACAAACAGCACTGTGAGGTCCCTGCCCCTTGACCCCAACCGGCTCTAATTGCTTTCCAGAAAGCCCACCTCCAACACCACCCACCACTACACAACTTAGAGGTTGTTTTTAGCACCCCAACCTCTAGGAAACACATGCAAACCATAGCAGTATGGCATTTAAAGAACAGAGAATCAGTAGGAAAAAAAGTGGGAGAAAGACTTCTAGGTTGAAGGAATATCAAACACAGTCAGAAGGACTAACTTGGGAAAAGCTAAGGTACTTGAAGCACTGCATAGAGGGAAGGATGTGCGGGGTCAGGAGGGCTGGGCAGCTGACTAGGAGAGTGACTGTGGCTGCTGGACAGCCTGGGGTGCTACTGAGGCGGATTACACCCCCTGTGGAGGCACAGGAAGCCACTGGGTACTTCAGCAGGCAGCAACTCCATTTGCCAGGAAGACCATGGCAATGAAGAAGAGCAGCTGGAAGAGGCATGCCTCTGAGGCGATAAACTGCAATCGCACCCTAAGGAAAAAAATGCAGATGGTCATTAGAAGTGTAGTGGTACTAGGGACATAGGAGAGAAGTTGGCTATGAGAATGCTAGTAAGAGAGCAAACCTCACAACAAAAAGCACTCTACTTAGAAATAAGCTAATATATTCCAGTAATCACCTGGAAGTGTTTCTCTGGCACAGTGAGCCTGGAGCTGTCACCTGGCCACGTGAGGTGAGGGGCAGCTTAATCCCTGGGAAATGTATCTCAGGCACGATGGGCCTGAGGTTCTACACTCACTGACCTTTGATGCCCAGAGAATCGGGGAAATTCCCACTCAATCAGTGGGCTTTAGGTTAGGGGTTCCGGGGAGGTGTTGGTGAGTGGGACCTGAGGTTTCAGGCCAGTCACTGGCTTGGAGGGGTTGGGGACAGGGATCCGCGTAGCGCGTGTGGGAAGAAGCCAAAGGCTCTCCCTCAGACTCACCACCCTCTCACTGATCTGGGAAGCCTGGTGAGTCCTGTAAATTCGCTGGGAGAGCTTGGCGCGGGATCCAGGAGGCCGCTGGAGTCAGCCACTGTCTCAGGCTGGACTCTGGAGCTGGGCAGGCGCGGGCGGGATGGAGCAGGGTGGCGGAGTCGGCCGCGCTGTCTCTGGCCGGTCTCAGGGGCTGGGCCAAGCTAATATATTCCTAAAACCCCCGAACTAGTTTGCTAATTTGGCACAGCAGAATACACTAGTCAAGATCCCATAAACAACAGACTTTAGTTCTCTGAGATTCTGGAGGCTGGTAGTCTGAGACCAAGGTTTCCCCAGGCTTATTTTGCATGGAAGTTCTCTCTCCTTGGCTTAGAGGAGACCAGCATCACCTTTTCCTTGTGTATTTTTATGGTTTTCCCTTTGTTTTTTTTTCTTAGTTTTGTTTTGTGTTTTTGTATTTAGTACAGGGTCTTCAGGGTCTCACCACACAGGTCGGATTCATAATGATTCTCCTGTGTCAGCCTCCCAAGCACCGGGATTACAGGTGCCACCACACCCAGTCTCAACCACTGTCTCAGTGTGCCCCTGGGGCAGGGCTGGCACAGCATGCCGGGAAGTGAGCCCTAGTCCCTATGTCTGTCTATGCAGGCGCTTTGATCTGATGAGCTATCTGGCTGGCCAGTTTTCCCTGTTTGCATGTCCATGTTCTGATCTCCTCTTTTCATAAGATCACCTGTCATAATCAATTAGGGCCCACCCTAATAACATCCTTGTACGTGAAACTATCTTGTTAAGGCCACATCCTCAACAGAGTCACATTCTGGTGCTCTGTGTATCAGTACTTCTACATGTGAACTTGGGGGACACAGCCAGTAGCACTGCTGCTTCATCTTCCTTTGTCCCGCACAAGGGTGTGTGCGTGTGTGTGTGTCCAGTCCCGGGATAACCTGACAGTGAAAGTGTGCTTGCAAATGCCCATGCAGAGTAGAAGACGCACTTATCTCCATCAAGTCCCACAAAAGAAGAAGGCTGTAAGATAAAGAAGGAAATACATTTTTATATCAGTGTGCTTCCAGAAGACTAGGCTTTGGTTCTGAAGGAACCTTAGGTCAGGTGAAGGCCAAGCAGAAGGGATTTGAGCTCTCTTGCAAGTGATGGTGCTGCAGCCTGAGATGCACCCACCATGGTCCAGGTAGACACGAGACAGCAAATCAGAATGACTGAACATGCCCTTCCTGTCTGCTTTGGTTCTGATTTTATGCATCAAATGTCAAAGAAAGCCACTGGCATAAATACTCACATTTTAGCTGGAAAAATGCATCTTTGTCTTTTACGCACACACACACACATGCATACACACACACACACACTCCAATTGTAAGCAATATCAAGAATCAAGTCCTTGCTTACAACTACATGCATCAGGGTAGAGCTGAGTGCTACCATGTTTCTCAAACCTGAGGTAGCAACAGCTAATAATCAATAATCTGGATGTCATCTCAGATCCTGCTCTATTTCCAAAGGAGCTTTACCCTTTAACGTTTGTAGCAGGATGTGCAAAGGTTTCTTTGGTTTGTCAATCCCTGTCACCGCTAGGTCTCCTTCTGCCTTTCTGTCTCTGATGATTGTCCCATGTGCAAGGCCCAGACACCACTATGTCATGCTAGAAAGAAAAATAAAGTATTTTCCAGCTTCCCAAATTGTCTCTTCTGGGAACCTATTTATCAGAAGGCACAATACAAAAAAGCAAGTGCTGTAGGTGGATATTATAAATTCCACTGGGGCTTTAGAAGTTGAACCTTCTATTTTATTCTAGCAGGAGATGTTTCCTATATATCTACTGATTGCACATTCATTCTTTAATCTTTATACATGAAAAGCTAAAAGCAGAAGGCCATGGACTAAAATTTTCTCTGTAAATTGTTGAACATTTGCAACAGATATAGAAAATCACAGTGGGAAAGCTATTAAAGCTGTGAAAAAATAAATTGGAGGCATCACAGGAAATGGAGGTTTTACACAAGGACAAGGAGCCAGCCAGAGTTTTCAAGGCCATTTTGTAATAAAGGAAATTATGATCCACATAAAGCCCACTTTGGGAAATTTACATTTTGATGGATAATATGCTTTTAACAATTAGTATGAAATGTTTCTGGTTTACCTGCGACATGTTTCTAATAGATAGTCCACATGTGTCCTCCGTAGAATGTAACTGCTAACATTTGAAGTGCAGGTAATTCCTTGCTTCTCATTTAAAATACCATAATACTCTCCTTGCTCCAGGCAGGCGAAAATAAAATCTCAATTAAAATAAGAGCAGGCATGGTTCCAGTTAAGCAATGATCATTTAGAGAATTAATGCAATAAAGCTTTCCCACAGCGTGCACAGCCAGCCGGCGTGGGAGCAGTGACCCTGGGTGGGACGCCAGCCCCGGCTCGGAGTTGGCTGCTCCTCTCCTGGGTCATCGAGTCTTGCACCCGCCACTTAATCTTTCGGGACAAGGGCTTCTCTAGGACAGAAAAAGTAAAACATTACACCTGTCACCCTGAAGACCTCATTTAGCTCTGAAATGTCTGGCTTTAGGGATCTACCTGAACAATCTGCAGAAATCCTTGCAGCACTGAGAAATGGAAGTATTTCATGGGCTTAGCCTCACCATCATGTAAATTTAAGGAATGCAGAAATACTATGATGCCTAGGTGCAGGGATCACAAACAGGCATCAAATAATTTTTTTAATGTTTTGCTTAACCATTACAGCTTCCTAATTTTCAAAAAATCAGGGCTGGAGATACAGTTCAGTGACACAGCACCAGGCTGGCAAGTACAAGGCAAGGACAGAAAACAACAATAAAAAAAAAAAAAAAAAAATCAACATGTTAGACATCCAATATGCCATAGGTATCTTTTTATTTAAATTGTCTATGCCCATAGCACCCTGAACATGCCAGATCTCATCTTTTTATTTAAATTTTTATTTCAATTGGTAATAGTTGTATGTATTTATAGGGTACAATGTGATGCCGCATACTCAGCTTTCCCTCCCATTTCGCTTCACTCAGATCCACTTACAAATGTTGTGACATCGTGGAAATCTGAGGTGACAGCTTGGACCTGAAATTCAGTCATTTGTCAATAATTTATTAAACTTGAGTTCTATGTGAGGCACAATTCTAAGTATTGTACTGGGATTTTAATTGTAAATAAGATAGCAAAAAAATCCTTACAGTACCTACATCTGACAACTTTCTCTGTGGTTTTCATCTTATTTGGAAGTACTTGTCAGATAAAGCTCCTTCAAAAAGCTGTTTTCACAGAGGTTTGGTATTTCTAGAGATGTGAAGTGAACCCAAGGCATTATGAGTTTTCACAGTACCTCAGAAATGCGGAAACCTGCTCTCAGCATTACTAAAGTTACCAAACACCTGGAGTTTGTACGTGATTTCCACTATCCCCTTGGGCTGCAGGCAAACCTTCCTGCCTCACTCATATCTGGGGTTTGGAGGGCTTGGCTTGCCCTGAAGCACATTGGCAAGAGCAGCAAAGAAAGAACTGAGTCCCTCTGCTTGTTTCTCACTCAGCTGCTCTTTTCTTCCTGTCTCTCTCCATTCTTCTTCCATCCATCTGTTTCCCATGCTAGGTCTCTTTTCTATGCAATGCTGCTGTCGGAAAGGTAAAGACAAGTCAGATTTTCAAAAATTAATAAAAATTCTTAAGTATGTGGCTCTTTAAGTCTTTCTACTTAAGGCTGGGAAAAGGGGAGGTGGAGAATCTTAAGTGAAAATGTTGATATACTAGTTACAATACTAGGAAAAGAAATCAGAGAGAGAGAACATATGGTTCCAACCATATTCCAATGAAATTGTTACTTTGTCTTGAGGCAAAAGCAATATTCATTTGGGGAAAAACTCCATTAGACTTTGAATTTTTGTCTTCTCCCAGGCTAGTGGGTCACAGTTTGATATAATCTTGTGGCACTGGGCAGAAGCCACAAGCTGCAGCACCAAGTTAGGCCCTGGATCATCAGATCGAATAACCAATAATTGCCTGTATGCTGAGTTGTCCAGTGAACATAAGGTTAGATAGATATATTACAAACATTTTAATGTATGACCGTTTCAACTTTATTGAGACACGAGCCCAGTTTAAGTAGACGTGTATTATAAATGTAATCATGACACCAACAGACCACCAAAGTGATGGTGGCAAGAAGGAGCCATAGTTTGTGCCTAGATGTACCCCTCAGGGCCTCATGCACTCATGAGTGGAAGACTTTTCAGAGGTGGCTGAACATGAAGTTTGTGACTGATTTATAATCCAGTGCTGGGATTAACAATGAGAGTGCTACCTCTGCAGGTAGCCTCTGTACAGTGTAGGCGTGGAGAGGGACTTGCTCTTCCCTTCTGCTTGTTTCTTTGGCTGGCTTTCACTGCTGTGAGCAGTTGCCCCTCTGTCATGTGGCACCCTGCTGTGGGGCCAGCAGATTATGCACTGATACCTCTAAAAACTGAAAGCTAAATAAACCTTTCCCTGTAACTTTAGGCGCTGGCCCTGACCGACTACACACGCTGGTATGTGGTTACCAAGCAACTGCACTGCAGATAGCACCGGGTAACAGCAGGGCCAGGCTGGAAGGCCTGTCGTCTGGTCCTCTGAATGCATACCGCGCATCGTGATGTGTGTGCCAATTACTGCCACACCGTCTCTCAAGTAAATGTTTGCTTTTTAAAAAAAAAAGGCTAATAAATGAAAGCAAGAGACAAAGAAAAATAAAAAGTCATAGGACTGTCCTAATATAGTGCTGTATATGGTTAGATTTCTAATTTTCTACGTAAACATATTCAATTGTTTATTTCTATTTTTTAAATTTTTTTCTTCATATTCTGTAGGGATTTAAAGTTTAACATATCAATGCTTGATGGAAAATACTTGTTCCATGTTATATCTAAGATGTTTGATATTCAGATAGATAGTGAGGCTACGCTCAACTGCCTATGTTATAGGGTAATAATATCATTAAGTTTCTCTTCTGGAGGTTTAACAACTTAAGTTTGCAGATCAAAAATTAAAGAAAAAGAAGGGCTGCAAGAAGAGCCAACATTTTGACCCTAGCCTTTCAAGGTTAGTGAGATTTAAGCCGGGCATGGTGGCGCATGCCTGTAATCCCAGCACTCGGGAGGCTGAGGCAGGAGAATTGTTGTGGGTTCAAGACCAGCCTGAGCTACAAAGTGAGCTTAAGGCCAGCCTGAACTGCATAGTGAGACCCTGTCTCAAAAAGACAAAAAAAAAGGTTAGTGAGGACTCCAGACAAAAGAAAAACTGTACTGTAATGTAATGTAACTCAGTGGTGTCCCAAATTTTCTGATCAAGGAGATTATGGGGCCACAGAAGAAAGTGAGTGATGATGTATAATGTGCCTAAGGAGAGCCACCTAGAGAGAATATATCCTCTCAAGCTTTCACAGAGAGCAAATTGGTCAAGCAATGGCTGTGACTCATTCACATGGCTGACACTGACAAAGGATCTATAGAGTGAGGTACAGGGCTTCAGAGTAAATTTTGAGGGGATTTGACTGACCTTGACAGATACAAAAGCTTAATCTTGGTCTTCACCATCCAGCAGGATAAAAACAAAGTATACAAAATAAAGCCATATTAATATGGTGAGCTGTAAAAGGCTCAAGTTAGCAATGTCTGACATTGCCAGTCCTATGGATAATCCACTACTATTATGGACTACTGGACTATATTGGATTATTTTGCTGAATTCACACACAATATTTAAATGCCAATGGAATAACCACCTCTGACAAAGCTAAACAAAAAAGGTGATACAAATGAAGGAACATTTTATGTCTGTATATGCATAATAGTTAGGATAGATATACAGCTACTTTCTCTTAATTCAGTGAGAAGGAAGATTTGTACTAATAATATTTGAACAAGATATCATGTCTGCATCTTGTACTCTGAATAACTACTATGAAGATGATAATATGCCATGTATTAATTATTGTAACTGTCCTACTAACCTGTTTTGAAACTGTCTCACTACTATTTGCTTCTCAATAAAATTAATTAAAAAATAAGTAAATACTTGATAAATGACTAAAAAACTTTTGGTGTTGGGTATTTTAGCTTAGCAATGAGAGAAAAGTAACTAAGACAGAGGCCTCCAAAATTTGCAAAAATTCCCCTCAGGTTTTCCAGCCTGAAAAAAAATGCTGATGTTACCAGGAAGAGAACAGGTCAGTCCCTAAGACCCGGCAGCACACATCTGCACTCTGACATCCTGCGTTTTCTCTGTGTCTCAGCTTCTGTTTCTGGAAATGAAGAACACTGGAAAGCTTCGCTAGTTCATACCATGGTTGTATGTTAGAAAAACCTAAGGAGACTTTCTTAAATTATACACCTGGACCTCACCCAAGATCTCTGCAAGAAAAGTCCAGGTAACAGTATAACTGACTGCTCTTCAAGGCCTGTTGATATCCACTAGCTTAGAATATCCATCAAAACAACTTATGTGTACCTGGCACTAAATCAATCTTGGGTAAATTGAATTGAATGAGCTCAAAACTTCTATCTAACACCAAAATTTCACAGTTCGTCTTATCCTTTACAGTCATTTTATTGTGTTATAAGGGCCTTTTATGTTAAAGCATTTTTCTGCTTTCACTGATATTTAAAGTTTAAATGAAACTTAAAGTCAACCAAAAACAAATATAAAGGTAGGAATGATGATACGTGCTTATAATCCCAACTACCAGGGAAGGTGAGGCAGAAGGATTATAAATTCCAGGTCACCAAGGGCAATTAAGTGAGCTCCTATCTGAAAATTAAAAAATAAAATGGGCTGGGATGTACCACAGTGGTCGAGTGCTTGCCCAGCATATGAGAATCCTGGGCTTAATTCCTACTGCTGAAGAGAGAGCAGGAGAGAGAGAGAGAGAGAAGAAAAAAGAGAGAACAAACTCTATTTTTATCTATATGGATATTGATGTAGATAGAATTTTTTCTCCTTTTTAAAAATATTTTTTATTGTGATAAAATATACATACCTACAATTTAACATAATGATCATTTTTAAATGTACAAAACAAACTACCCTTTGAAAAATACTAAAAGAATATTTTTATCATCTTGCATTGAGGAAAACCTTTTAGAGTCAGACATACCTGATAACACAAGATAGCAACAATAAAATCAAATCACTGCAATGCCATAAGACACAGTGAGAACTGTAACAGATGAGAAAAACATCCACCACACATATGACAAAGAATTAAATCCTTGATCAAGTAATAACATTGCTTACAAAACATGAAAATCATGTATCACAAAAGAGAAAAGTACAAAATTTAAGCAATCTACAAATAGGCAATAGAATATACAAAAAGATATTCAAATTTATGAACTCAGAAATACAAATTTGAAAAAATGAAATACAAATTTTTACTATAACAATTTCCACTTTTTACATCTGTGTATTATTGTGAATTTTTTTCTAAAAGATTTACTAATTAACAAAAAAAAGTGAAAAATACTTCCATTTTAAAAGAAGACAGCATCTAATTTTAACCCATCAGGTTAGATTTACATAGTTTATTCCAGATATTTCATAGTACTTATTTTGTACAATATTTTATACAAAGAAACAGTACTAGCTGGTAGTAAAGTCTGATAATAGTACAATAAAATGAGTTCTATTAGTGTTTCAATTCGTACTGATTTCTCTCCAACTGTGATTCTTCTAGCTGTTCTTCATTTAGGTTTTCCCTTCCTCCTTTGATTAGGCTTCCGAGGAAATTCAAATGTAATATCAAACTCAATACTGCAAAGTGTCAATGGAGAGAGTTGCTCCTGTATTTTGGGGGGCTGGGTTTATCAGGAAGCATCTACAGCTCCAGTGCTGCCATCTTGCTGGCACTCAGTATAGATAAAATTTATAGATAGATCAATCACCTTTAATAGCTAAATATAGCAATAATTCTAAGAAAACAAAACTAAAATAAGAATCAAGTGCTCATAGACTTTAATGTAGACGTCTTTATGATCAGCAGATCATAAGGAATAAAATATTAATCACACACTAGCTATACAAGAGATACAAAACAGGGCTAGTGAGAGCTCAGCAGACCAAGTGCCTGCTTATCCAAGAGCAATGAGAGTTCAATCCTCTGTATAGCATGCTGTATCAGCTTTGCATCCAGGGGCATGCTGAGCCAGCGACCAAGGCTGGGCGTGGTGACACACGCCTGTAAGCCCAGTGCTGGGGAGGCTGAAACAGGAGGATTGGTATGAGTCCCAGCTGCTTAAGGAGACCCTTATGAAATACATAGAAAGAGAAAGAGGGAGGGAGGAAGAGGGATCAGGAGCATCTTCAGAGAGGGAAGGACTTTCAGGGAAGGAGGTGGAGACTCCAGTGTCTGTGGTGCAGTCTAGGGGAGGTGGGATGGGGAGGATTTCCCCTTCCGCCAGGACCTGCCTGAGGACAGAGGACCAGGTTCAGGACAAGGCCAAGGTCTTTTTCTGTGATTCTTGAGATTTCTTCCTCTTAAAATATCCAGCATGCTAAGTGTGCCATATTTGGGGCGATGTTTCTTACATACCATCAGCCCGTAGTCCTTATTTTCTCTTAACCGCAATGTTAAGGTGCAAGGCGGATGTTGTAGCTAAAGATACGGAGTTAGAGGGCTCAGCCCTTCCTGAATTAGAATCGCTAGAGGTTCTTCTGCAATGACTATGTCTTCATTTAGTGCTTTAAAAATTGTGGGCACATAATATCATGTATGCACCTTGTACAATACCTAAACATTATGAAAACAGTTTGAAATGTATTAATTTATCGAATCTGTCTTGTTAAGGTGTCTTGAAACTGTCTGACTGACATTTGTACTTCAATAAAATAAAAAAATAAAATAAAATAAAATAAAATTTAAAAAAAGACAAAATAAATACATAAATAAACAATAAATAAATAAATAAAAGACCAGGGTTGACAGGTTTGTTCTAGGAAGCAGGACGGCACTACCAGATGGACCCCAGGTGATGTGTGCTATTGCTTGGCAGAAAGTTTGTCTGCGTTTTCCTTGTGTCCAGAGACTTTGTATGAGATGGAGATTAACAGCAACAGAGTAATTATTCTTATAGAAGAAATTTCAAGGATTTGATTATTGAGGTGGTGGCATGGCTAGTGCTGGGAGCTTTCAACCAGATCTATGTTGAAATCAAGAGTAAAGATCCCAGTAGAATGATATAAAACATTGTGAATTTGGCCACAAAGGGAGTTCTAATAGAGCTGTGGAATCCAAAGGTAGAGGAGAGGAAACATTGATTGCTGAGAATAAACAGGAGAACACAAAAGACGGCTGGAGAGCATCTTAAGAAGTAGCAAGGATCTAACTTTTTCAGCCTCAAAAATGCAAAAGTGAGTCATTGCCTTGAAGGGACAATCCCAGAGCACCGTGCTCCAGAAGGCTGCAGCCAAGAGCATTTGTCTCTTAGGACTTGGAGAGAATCACTCAGCAATCCAGTTACTCAAGTTCTAAAACCAAGAGGGAAAAGAAAATCTGGCTACTGCTCCAGCTGGCAGCAAACTGTAGCAAGATCCCACCCAACAGTGGTTTTAGAAACATGCAGAATTCAGGAGCTGTGGAGTCATAAAGGTTTCTTCCCTGGTTTCAAGAGAAGGCCTGGAAGATCAGGCAGTGTGTGAAGCTGTGAGTGTGAAGCTAAAAATGCACTGGAGACCCCAGAAGCTTGGAAAAGCCAGGACCATGGATTGTCTGAAGAAAACTGCAAGGAGGGAGCCCAGCAGGGCCAAGAGAGGAACTTTGGCACTGTGAATGTCAGAAGTGCTACAGGACTAAACCACACAAGCCCTTTAGACTCTAAGTTCACATCTTGGCATAGATTCCCTTGGATGTTGCACATGGAATTAAAGGATTTAATGTTTAAAAAAAAAATTGTGGGCACTTGCAGTTTCTAAATGATGGGATTAGGAAGGAAGGCTCCGTTTTTGCCATCACCCACAGACTGTTGACAGACCAGAGCTGAATGTATGTTTTCACCACAGGGGGTGGAAGGGCAGAGATCTATCTCAAACGTTAAAAAATAATCAAGGTTCAGACTTACTGAGAATTGGAAATAGAGGGTAAACTGAGGTTTTTCAATATGGATGATAGATTAAGACAGGATGAAAATAATGCTATAATCATGCAGGATTGGTGGAAATAGGAAGGCAAGGATCTTTGAAGCAAGAAATTCAAGGAATCTTGGGAGTTCTTGGAAATTATTGATGCTTTCTATTAAGCAGTTGATAGGTCTTTTGGGGAAATATCTATAGTGAACAACCAAATTATTTATATGGTAAGGCTTGACTAGAGTGAGAGGATGCTATTAAAGAACATAGAAATGTACAATCATGCCAGGTGCACTGGTACAAGCCTTTGTTCCAGCACTTTGACAGGCCGAGGTAAAAACAGCACATGTTTAAGCCCAGCCAGGGCAAATTAATCAGATCCTGTCTTAACAAGAGAAGACAAGACAAAACACAGGGCTGAAAATATACCTCTGTGCAAAGTCCTTGGATTCAACTCCCTGTCCTGTGAAAAGAAGGAAGGAGGGAAGGGAGGAAAGGAAAGGGGATGGAACAAAAGGAAAGGGAAGGAAAGAAGGAAAGAAAAAGAGGCAGGCAGGCAAGAAAGAAAAAGACTCTGGCAATGTGAATAAGCTACCAATGAGGGCAGGTAGTCTAGGCCTTCCCTGCGCAGTGCGTGTTGCTGGTGGGTGTGGCTGTGTGTGGCTGAGATGTAGGAGACACTCGGTGTCCTTTCTACTTAAATGCATCAACACCAAGCATGGACAGTGCCAGAATTGCCTGTGTGCATTGCTCTGAATGAAGTTGAAATCGCTGAGGCTGCTTCAGTGCTTTTGTTTGGTCTTGCTACTTTTAATCTCATATATCACTACTTTCTATCACGTTTTTCCATCAATCTGGAATACTCAACTCTTCTCTCTTCCCTTTCGTGCACTTTTCATGATCCCTTTCCTGTGATTCTAAGTATTGTTGCTAATGAATAAGCATCCAGACAACACACAAGTGCAGGAAAGCGAAGTAAGACTGAGGTGAACAAATATCAGCAACAGAGGACATCTGTGTTCACTAGCTCTCTGTCACTATAACTGGATATGTGATATAAACTATGGAGAGAAAACATTTATTTAAGTCAGGGTTTTAACCATTCAGTCATGACTGGTTGGCCTCGCTGTTCTGGAAGGTGGCGAGGCAGCCTTGGGACCACAAGGCAGACCAAAATGCCTCCTCTCTTACCTCACAAGACAGAGAAGACCTAAGCTACCCACCCTCATATGTAGCAAAAGAGAAGAGGGAATAGGCTTCTGGAGTCCCCCTGAAAGGGCTCCTCCTGTCCTCATGACTTTCACCAAGACACAGAACACCACATTCACAGCTCTAAGGAAGTGTTTCTTTGGCTCACAGTTGGCAAAGCTTTAGTCCATAGCTGGCTGGATCCAAGGTTGGGTGGCATGGCACAGGGGCCTGACAGAGGGGCAAGAGCTTGTGGCATGGAAGCAGGCATCAGAGAGACAGAGACAGAGACAAAGACAGACAGACAGACAGACACACAGAGAGAGAGAGAGAGAGAGACAGAGAGAGACAGAGAGAGACAGAGAGAGACTGAGTGGGAAGGGAGAGAGAGAGACCCTGCCAGGCTAGAGCCACAGTGGCCCACATCCTGCAAGCAGGCTTCACTCCCTCCAACATCATATGTAGCTATAAACTTGTCTGAGGACTAATGCACCAGTGAGTATCTGACCCCCTTGGTCCAGTTCCTGCCTAAAGCTCCACCTATGTGTGAACGCATGAGGTTTTGCAGGGACACTTAGGTATGGACCATAGCAGTGCCCAGTGACCCAAGCATCTCCAGGAGGCTTTATCTCTTCAAAGTTCCGTCCCCTTCCAATGGCATCACCCTGCATACTCGGCCTTCAATGCATTTGGGGGTCTTCAGAGTTTAAAGCAACAGGATCTTCTCACAAGCTTTCTTGATTCTCTAAAATAATTACATATTATGATATATTGATCAGATATACTTAACCATAGAACATTTTTAAAGAACATATTGTAGGGGCAGTGCTCTAAGAAATACGCTCACAGAAACAGTGCTCCAACTCCTTCCTGCTCTTCAAGCCCTCAACGATTGCAGCACCATCATCCCCATTTCCCTCTGAGACTCACTGATTCATATGAATTTCATCATAATAATGACCACAGTTTTTATTTCAAAATTTAAGTGTAGAGTTTACAAGTAACTTTAGAAAACCAAATTACTCATTTTTTCCCAATCTTATAAATATTGATATCATAGACTGGAACATGAAGCGATCAGAAAAGCCTCAGTAAGTTCATGAAGCACATGTCTTATGACTCCTGTGAGAATATGTAGAGAGAATTATGCAAATGAAATTAAACCCATCCTAATTTGCATATCCAACTAGAACAGCTATCAAATCAAAAAAAATTCTGTGCTGGCCACTCCTGTAATTCCAGTGCTGAGGACCTGAAACAGGAAGATTACTACAAGTCCAAGCTGCTTAGCAAGACACTAACAAATAAATCAATGAATAAAAAAAGAATTTAAAGAAATTTAAAATTAAACATAAAATTAAAGCATTTTACATACTGAGCATTCACATGTCAAATACAAGTACCTGCAAATACAGAAAACTATAAGTAAATGTCCAAAAATGTTTCCCTCTCTTCCTCCACCCCTCTTTTCCACGCTTCTGTGGGACTCAGCTTTCTATCACTGTAGCTAAACATTTGAGATAAGCAAACTATAAAGAGAAACATTTATTTTAATCAAGTTTGAAATAAAACTCCCTTTCTCCCATTCCTTTCCCCTTCTTTCTTTTCCTCCATCCAGCAGAAAGGCATAGGCAGATCAGAGCAGGAAGGGGTAGCCTGCACTGGGTGAGGCAAAGGTGCCTGGGGATTCGCACCAGAGGGTGACCGCCATGGAACAAGGCCTGCAGCATACTGTGGCCCCAGAAGGCACGGACACACTCCAGAGTAATGGAGGTCCATCAAGCGGCACTCTACTGACCAAATCGGAGGAAAATTGAGTATCTCAATAAATAACTAATGGAACTGTCACTGGACTGTCACTGGTCTGAGATTTCCAAAGTGGAAATAGGAACCTCAATTCAGCTCAGATTGGTTCTTGACTCTTACCATACACACAAAAAAAATTTGAAGACACTTCAGTGAGAGAGACAGATTAGACAGAGTTAGAGAAAACAAAGGGATTCAGCCCGAACAGATAAAGCAGGCTAAGCTCTGAGAAAAAGAAGCAGACTGGTCCATTAACAAAGAGTAAGACCAGCATTTATTGATTTGCTGGGGTGACTTAGGGTTCAGTTAATTACTGTCTCAGCTCTTGTTTGGCAAGGTAGCTTTGATGAAGTTCTGCTCCTTGAAAGGAGCAATCTGGGCTCCATGAGATGCTGGTATCTGCCTGGGATCAGCTCAGTCTGTTGCGTTCTCCTGAAATCCAAGATGACAGTAGATTTAATACAATGACCAGAGGTTTCTGAACACTCATTGGTAGCTGAATATCCCATAAACCTCTTTTCTTGGTGTCCTCAGTTTTGATGAGATATATCATCTAAATTTAGGCTTGATCAGCTTTGTCCTTCCAGCTATTAGACAGTCCCTAAATGAGTAATACACTTATATTTAGACATAAGAAGGGATATCATCCAAAGTCAAGCTTTATTACACTTTTAGTTACCTATTGGATGTCTGAAGGTCCAAATGAAGAGCCCATGTTGTTTTAGCAAAAACAATGTTCAAGCCCCCACCTATGAAGAAAGTACATAAAATCATGTTTTTCTTATTTATTTATTTTTAATTTTTTGTGGCAGACTCATCCTGCCCTGAGGGCACAGCTAGCATGGCATACTGTGCTGGGGATCAAACTGCAGCCACTGTGTATTTGCCTAAGCTTGCCTAAGAAGGCACTGTACACTGCTAAGCTGTCTTATTGGCCCCAAATCATGTTTTGTAGCGGAACAGGTTAAGGGACTGGGAATTTATTTTTCCTCTGTCCATATGGTGGACTCTAACTGTGTCAGAATGACTTATATCCACTGGACTATAACTTACTGGCTATAACCCAATGTCACAAAACAATGGATTATAAACACATTCAAAAATAAGATTCATCAGGTAATCAGAATCTGAGTAAGCACTGATATAAATCAATCAAAAAATAAATAAGGGAAAAAGAAAGCTGTCCGTTATGTTATAGACTAATAAGAACAAATAGTAAATAGAAAATAATGAATGGCATTAAAATCCCTTTTTTGACAACCATTATAGTAAAAACTATTTCAGACCGAAAAAAAAAAAAAATCGGTGGATGTTCTAACTACAAGCAAACACGAAGAACAGAACTCCAGATGATTCCAAAATATTTTCCCCATATCTTCTGTATTGTGTATGTGCTCATATGTGTGCATTGTGCATGCACACACACATGCGTATGGTATCAGGAATTTAATCAGAACTACATCTCTACTACCCTTCCTGTTACTTACTTGGAGATAGGGTCTCCTGAGGTCACTGGGTTGCTCAAGCTGGGCTTGTACTCAGATCCCTTGTCTTTTCTGCCTAAAGTGCTAGGAATGCAGGTATCCACTGCTATGTTCATCTTAGTGGTAGTGTTTTTTATCACTTGATTTAGATGTCCACCAAGGATTTTGTTGTGTGGGTGTTTTCTTAAACAATGGATTAAGCCAGGCATGGTGGTACATACCTCTAATCTCAGCCTCTGTGAGCCCAAGGCAGGAAGATGCCAGGTTCGAGTGTAACCTGGGCAACTTTGGAACTTAGCAAGATCTCACCTCAAAAGAAAAAATAAAGATTAGAAAGTGCTGATCATGCAATTTACTGTGAAGAGCCCAGGTTCAGTGACCAGTACTAGAGAAAAAAAATCACCATTAATGAGGAAAATAGATGTCGTATGTCTCTGAATAAAAAGATACAATATCTATGGTAGCTGAACCAAAAGTATGATATACTTGAGTATCTTTTAACTATGGTTGGAGACAAAAGTGTTCCAAATTTTGAACTTTTTCAGATTTGGGTATATTTTGCTTATATATAACCAAGTCCAAGCACAGTGTTCATTTCTGTTTCATATATACCTTATGCAAATAGTCTAAGATCATTTTACATAACAATTTTAGTGTCACTGAACTTGACTTTGTATGGGTAGCATGAAGGCAGGTGTGTAGAATTTTTCACCTGCAGGGTCACTTTGGTTTTTGTTTGTTTATTTTGCGGAACCAAGGATTGAACTCGGGCCCTTGTCACTTTCCAGGAAAGGGCTTATTCCACTGAGCCATCTCCCAGGCCCCTTGCAGTATCATTTTGGCATAAAACATTATTTTTTAAAATATTTTAATACAGGTTCTATAGAGCCTACAGGGTCTCACTCCACATATGGGGCTCCTAGCGACCCTCCTGCTTTCAGCCTCCCAAGTGCGGAATTCCAGGCACCTACAACTGTGCCCGCTGTCGATCAGCACCGCATCACTCCCTGGAGGCGGGGCCGGCACGGCATGCTGGGGTCGAACCCTGATCGCTGGGTCTGCCTAAGTAGGCACTTTAATCTGTTGAGCTATCTGGCTGGCCCACAAAACATTTTGGAATTAAGAATTTCACAATTTAAATTTTCAAACTAGGGTTACTTGGCCTCTACTGGCCTTTAATCACAAGAAAATACAAGACTTAAGGCCAGCGAGATATCTCAGCGGACTAAGTGTCTGCATAGTGCAGGGATGAAGGTTTGGTCCCTAGCACCACACGCTGTGCTGGCCCTGCCCTGGGTGCACCGAGCCAGCCACTGAGACCTAGCATTTTAGTGGCTCACTCCTGTAATCCAATCGCTGGGGAGGCTGAAAATAGGAGGATCACTATGAGTCTGAGCTACATAGTGAGACCCTGTTCCAAATACATTTAGAGAAAAAGAAAGAAAGAAAGAGAAGACTGAAAGGTAGACTAAAATTTAAGAATATCCAATCAAAGGACTGACCCACAATCTTCAAAAAGGGTAAGATGGTAAAAATCAAAGAAACACTGAGGAATTGCTCCAGCTCAAGCCTAGAACAAGAAGACTACAGGAAACAGCCAGAGATTCTTGATTGCATCCTTTTATACAAAGGATGTTACTGGGAAACTTGGCGAAATTTGATTTTGGTTTCTGAGAAGGGAATTTAGAATTCTACATATTTTTCTGAACATTGTGCTGTTTACTGCTCTCCTTGACTTAGAGTTGCTGGGCGCTGTCTCTCTTCTTCCTCAGTCAGCTGCTTGACCTCAGCACGCAGTGCTGGCTCTGCATGCTGCTCCTCCACAACACGGAAAATGCCCAGGATGGGTGTGGAAAGCCAGAGGGGTGGGAGGGAGGCAGGGAAAGAGCCAGGGCATCTGGCCAAGTGGGCATGTGATCCTGCTGCCAGACATTCCACGGGGCTGGGCTCCTAGATGATGCTGGGCTAGATAATGATTATGTAAAATTCTATCCTTGCTTTACTTAAAGTGTCTCTAGAGGAAAGAAAAATCACTGAAGTATGTTTTTGGACCAGCTTGTCATTAAGCTGGAAAAAGCTATTTTGTTGCCTTAATTAGTTTTATTGTTTTGACATTTTAGCTTTTTAGAGGCTTTGTGCTAGAATTCAAGTACAGTATTTCATTGCCATGGAGTCTATTTTAATGAATGATTATTATACAAATGAACCTGCTAATAGGATCCCTTTTTCCCCCAGAAAACAAACAAAATTCACATAAATGCTCAAGGGCCTCCACGTTATATTAAACTTGTGTGTGTTGCTGTCTTCCTTAAAAACAAGAAAAACAGAAAGTGCTATACTTGGTTCTGCTGCACAAATCTAAATGCAAGTTATGGTAGGATGATACCTAAGTAATGCAAGGTATCTAATAAGAACTTCTCTGCCCTACTTTTGTTGAAATAGGAAAGGTGTTACTAAAATAATGCACTAGCTTAGGCACCTCAGTTTATTCCATTTGTTAAAGGACACTTACTCCCTAGTTCCCCTTCATGAACCTCTGTGTGGATTGTGTTTTCAGCGGCCATGCCTTGAATAGGTTGTCAACTTCACAATACAGGAAGGACTTCTTGCTTTGGAGAAAAGCTCCACTAAATGTGGTCGTAAACAGTGATGGCATTTGTGGAAACTCATCTTCCCTGGACTTCACTGAATGTGGCATCCCCATCCTAAGGGATGCTGAGGCGAATTACCCAGCAGGATTCCAGTTACAAGAGCATGGTAAACAATTAGACCTCATTTACATTTTACAATTAGGTTTCACTTACATTTTACTGTGATTTTTACATGCATCAAAGGCTTTATTTCACATCTTTACTAAATCCACAAACCGTGAATTTAAGCATCCCATATTTTTGACATGTTATTCCACATGCTAAATGTCAGTAGTCTACATTTGGTTGAACAAAGGCTAAGAATTATACAAGACTGCACCCAAATTGAAATGAAATGACTCTGAAATATAAAAGCTAAGCTAAATCATTTACAGTGGCTTCATAAAAGCCTGAGAGATGAAATGCAAATTTTCTTTGGTGTTAAATAAAATATATTTAACTCATGCCATGTATTCTAAAGGTCTCCCTGGATAGGTTTCTGATAGTCTGTCAGTTTATTAGGGCACAGATGATGTCCATCAATTGGAAATCAATGCTTACTGCTGGGTTCTAATTATAAATTATCGGAAAAATGCAAGTGGTAAATAGGAAGGGCATTTCTTGGTAAGAGTTTGAAAGAAAATTGGTTTAATTTCAAGTGTATGAGTTAATAAAGAATTTCTCTGTTCGTGTGTATTTGATTTTAATCCTAATTTGTTTCAGGGTTTCATTGTCAGAAGAACTATTTTTCTCTGTAGATTGTTGTGTTTTAAATCTTGGAAAAGAGTGCCCTGCATATCCAACGTGATGATGGTCACTGGGAAATCACATGCATTTGCATTTTATTGCTACAGTTAAGATGGAGTTTTCTCCTTCCATTCTCTACTCCTTTTCTCTACACTCCTCTCCCAAATATAAGCACTGTATACTCATTAGTCTTTAAAACATTTTCAAATATGGAATTTCATTTCTTTTTATTTTTCAAAGTTCCTCATCCTACATTTATGTCTACATAATAAATCATTCTCCCTTCCTTCCTGTAAAAGAATATAAAAGAATTCAGCAAAATAACCTGAAATGTCTCACACAGAAATGAGGTGCATTGAAAAAAAAGTAGGTCATGTCCAATTTTTCTGCTAAATTCTGCTACTAATATTGTTTACAATGTAGTTATTCCCCAAATTGGCATTGTTTGCCTGGTCAGCAGAGTAGAAAGATTTTTACCTTCAAGATTTGCATTAGATCCTGGGAGCTTTGCCCATTACCTGCTATTGATTCATTCATGCCTCCAGGCCAGCAGTCAATCAGAGGTCTTTACCATGCACCTAGCACAAATATATGACAACCCCTGAACTTAGGGCACACAGTCTCTAACAGCAAAACATGACAAAAAAGAATGGCACCTCTTGTGAGAAGGAGTAGAAAAGAGGCGTTTAGAGTATGCCAGGGGAAATTGGCATAGGAGACTGCATATTGGAAAAAGTCTGGAGTCTTCCCAAGCAATAGAAGGTGGGAGAATCTAATATGAACTTTCTGATCTCCTTGGTAGTCTATTACGAAGAGGTAGAGAGCTTAAAAAGACAAAAAGATAGCAGCTCACTGGAGGAGCCACTGATACCACCTCAGGAGAACTGGAACACAGAGCCACACTCTTGCACAAACTGCAGAACTGAAGATTAGGTCACACTAAGAAAATGTTCAAATGTAAGTATGTTACATAAGAGCCTGTTTCTCACTCTTATAGGGATTTGAAAGAGGACAAAAGCCTAAAATATGTATTCATCATTCACTTTCAAAAAGAGATGTTAATTCATCTAGCAGATTCAAACATGTTAGAGATATTTTGTATATTGGTCAGTTGTGGAGGACCAGCAGCTTGGGTCTAGCCCTGTCCTGCTTCTGCGTACTATATTCCATAGATGTACAGAACTGGCTAGGAAAATACCCCTTCAATGGCTTTAGGCACTACAGATGGGCCTAGCCAAGGCCACTGATATGTAGTCTTTGAAGCAGAGCTACAGGCACCAGTGATGCCCTGCCTAAAGCTCCCCACTACAAAGCATGCACTAGTGACTCCATGCTGTCCACTGAGACTGAGCTTGGAGAAAGAGCTCATGATGTCCTATGACAGGAAGGCCAGACATCAAATCTGAGGCAATACAAGACACTTCCTCAAACTGCATCATACACATCCTTCCACCTTAGAGGCCACCTGTTACGAGAATCCACTACTTTTTCTGTACACCTACCTCTGCCTATTGCCAAAGTGCCATGTGCCTCCTCTTAGCCCACTTCACAGAACTCACTTCCCACCATTCTCACAGGCACTCATCGCTAAGGCACTCCTCTCTTCACAAATTAATAATCCCTAGGTTTGGCCCTAGGGAGTTGCCTTTATTCTGGGTAGCCATTATTCTAACTGGACTTAGAACCCCCTGGGCTCCCACAACTGCAGAGATGTCTTTGTTTCTTTATTTTTGCCATGGGTTGCCCTGGAAGTGGTAGACTGGAATATACTTACTAGAATTCCAATAACTTTCTCATGGGATTACAAACAAAAGCTCTTCTGGACTGCAATGAGGCCCAGACAGCTCCCGTACTCAGCTGTCCCATCACTAAGACACAATACAGCTTAAAGGAAGAGGGGTTAAACTTGACTTAGAAGATACTACTTAAACTGTTTTGTCTCCTTTCTTCAATTGTTTGTACTTTTTCTCTTCATAATTTCTTATACATTTCTTTCTCTTTTTCTTTCCTCTTCCAATTCTACATGCATATATCTGAATTCTACATGCATATATATGAATGGTTGGAGCACACAGCACTATATTATAACAAATATTGTGAAATTCATATTACTTTGTCAAGTGAAATTCTGTATCACTGACTGTAAGGTAGAAATGTCATTGTGAAAGAGTATCAAAGATGACTAGTTCCTGGCAGCTGGGGCACAGAACAGAGGAGTGCCAGAGAAGATAGGGGATGAGACATAGTCCCCAAGGCCATGCCTCCGTGGCCCCCACACACATACCCACCCAGAAGTGTGCTTTACTAATTTCCTCAGCAATTCCAAAGCTATCAAGTGGACAATGCTAAATTTAACCACCATAATGTGCAAAAAATAAAAATGACTTACAAGGTCATTTGGGGCCATCAATTCACAGCTGTAATTATCCAAACATTTTGCTGTATAATACAGAATATTAATTCAAACATTTACATACATGTACTAAACATATGGATATGTACACACAATAAATGCGGTGGCAAATACATATAGATATATACCCAGAAAAGTGCAGGCAGCCACAAACATGCAGAGAATACACAACAATTTTGTAAAAGTAAGAAGTACTTTGTAAAGCACAATCAGGTTTTATAAATGTAGATTTCTTGTGTTTTTAAAAATTATTATTATTATCATTATTATTATTATTGAAGAACAAATAGCAATGAGACAGTTTCAAGACACATTAACAGGACAGATTCGATAAATTAA